>JARHVA010000721.1:3347500-3445000 GCA_037957365.1 Torreya grandis | reverse complement strand
TAAACATGAATGACATAGATGGATAAATATTTTGAGATTCAAAATTATTTTGATATTACCAAAGTAATTTAGGGATCATACCAACTTCTTGGTGAAGCAATAACTTGAAGGGCAAAAAAGAAGCTCAAGATGAACCTAAACTCTACCACCACCACCCTGAAATAGTTTGTGATATTTTTTAAGTCATGATGGATTCCATAACTATATTTTAATTATAAGATTACATATTTTTATAATATTAAGCAAGGAGACCTATCAGTGAATGAATACTGGAAAAAATTCACTAAGTTGCTAAAGTATGTACCTCAATATCAAGTAGATGAGAGGTTTAGGATTAGGAAATTCATTATGGGATTAAAACAAAAAATTAGGTGTGAGGTGGATGTGCATGGGCCATCTACAATGGATTAGGTCTTCAAGAATGCAATCAAGTAGGAAAAAAATTTGAAATCTCTTGCCCAAGTTAGAGATAAGTTTAAGAAAAAGTTTGGAAGTTATAAACTAAATTTTAAAAAGAACTAGAAGTAGAGGAGTTGAGACTCTAAGAGTCAATTCAAGAACTTGAATTATAAGTTCAACAATGGCTCAGGGAACAAGAAAATTTGTAATGGTTTCAAAAGAGGTTTCAAGGGATATCGATAGTTTGATAGGAAAGGACCACCTAGAGGTTGCTTCATTTGTGGAGGTGACCATTATGCTTGAGTGTACTTAAGATAAGTCAAAGAACAAGGGTTCTACTTCTCAATAGGTATCTTTTCAATAGGGGATTCATGAATCTATTGACAATCATCATGTTGAGTATCAAGCTTCACCCATTAAATCATCAGGTATTTTATTTGACCAGCTAGTTTCTATTTTGATTGAAATAGGAGATACAAAATGTTTCATTGCTCTTAGAATGTTTATTAAATTACCTAGAAAAGATGGAGTTATGGAAATGCATGGTTAGTATAGTCTAATAATGAGTCAAATTTTAAGGTTGATAAGTGTTTAGTAGAAGCTCAGATTAGGTTATCTGAATTCACTATAGTATTAGATCTATATGCTGTACTATTAGGGTCATATGATGTGACCCTAGGATTCAATTGGCTTGTGAATCATAAAGCTAAGATTGACTGATATCTAAAGAAGGTTGAGTGTTAAGATGATTTATGAAATTAGACACAACTTCAGGGTGAGAAAAGGGAGTTGAAGCTTAGGTATATTTCTGTAATTCAACTAAAAAAATCTTAGAGGAAGGGATGCCAAGAATTTATTATTAAGATAAATGAGATGAAGGAATCTAAGGAACTATACATTGAGGATTATATTTTTATAATGAATTTTTAGGATGTGTTTTTAAAGGAATTACCTATATTACCACCCAAATACAAGTTTGATTTCTTGATTGACATCATACCTAGATTGAAACCACAATGTAAGGCACTGTACAAGATGACAACCACTAAATTAGTTGAGTTAAAATATCAACTTCAAGAACTATTAGCAAAAGGGTTGATTCAACCAAGTGTGTTACCATGGGGTGCACTAGTAGTCTTTATCAAGAAAAAGGATGGTACTCTTTACCTATATATTGATTATAGGATGTTGAACAAGGCAATGATCAAAAACATACATCCACTACCTTGCATTGATGAGCTCTTTGATCAGATGTGAGGGGCAATAATATTTTCTAAGATTGATCTTAGAGTAGGGTATTATCACTTAAGAATCCATGATGATGATATTTTGAAAATAATGTTCAAAACTTGATATGGGCATTATGAGTTCATAGTTTTACCTTTTGGATTGATAAATGCTCCTTAAGAATTTATGAATCTCATGAATAATGTGTTCAAAGATTACCTAGATCATTTTGTTTTCGTATTTCTAGATGACATCCTCATATATTTCAAGGATGAGGAAGAACATCTTCAACATCTAGAAATAGTTTTATAGCATTTGTAAAAGCACAAGTTGTATGGTAAGTTATCCAAGTGTGTATTGCAAAGTGCAATATATATGATATATTATCTTCATGGATGGAATTTTAATGGATCCAATGAATATAAGAACCATAATGGAATGGCCAATGCCTAAGAATGTTCATGAGTTATGGAGTTTCATGGGATTAGTAGGCTATTATATGAAATTTGTTTCAAAGTTATCTAAGATAGCTAATCTAGTTACCTCTATTCAATGGAAGAATCAAATTTTTGTTTGGTTAGACAAGTGTGAGAAATACTTTTAAGAGCTGAAAATGAGGCTTACTTCAACACCAGTGCTAAGAGTTCCCAATCCTAATGGTTAATTCTCAATGATCATAGATGTATCTAGGGATGGAATTAGAGGATTGATTATGCAAGATGGTTTATTTGTCGCATACAAGTCCAAAAAATTGAATCTATATGAGGTGAATTATGCCCCTCATGATTTTGAACTTGTTACTATAGTGCATGCCTTACAAGTTTGGGGCATTATTTATTGGGAAAAACATTTGATATCAAGACTAAAAACTTGGGACTCAAGTACATATTCACTCAATTAAACCTAAATGTTCATTAGAGATGATGGTTATAATTTTATCTATTATGATTTTGATATTAACTATATTAAGGGTAAGGAGAATTTTTTTTTGATGATCTAAGCCACAAAAGGTACATAATAGCTATGGATACTATTAAGAGTAATTTTTGAGATCAAGTATTCAAATTCTTACTAAGAGATGAATTTTATGATTAGGTCAAGAAATAATTATCATATAATGCTTAGAATCATACATATAAAGGATTCAAGATAGAGAGTGATGGTCTATTAAGGTATAATGGTAGGATGTATATGCCTAATATAGAGAATATGATAAACACGATACTAAAGGAATTACACAATGACCTATATTTAAGACATCCAGGTGTAACCAAGCTCATGGTTGAGCTAAGACCTCTTTATTTCTAGAAAGGGATCAAGAAAGATGCAACAAATTTGTGTCTCATTGTTTGGAATGCCAACATGTGAAACCTGAACATGTGCATCCAAAAGGATTGTTATATCCACATGATATTATATAATGGAAGTGGTAGGATATTAGGATGGAATTTTTCAAAGGGTTACCCTCAACATAGAACTAACATGATATGATCTTGGTTGTAGTTGACAAACTAACCAGGGTAGCCCACTTCATACCAAGCAAATTGACAAATGATGCACCTATGTTTAAAAGAGATTCATGAAAGAGGTGTAATAATTGAATAAATTTATGGAAAAGATAATTTTGGATAGAGATGTAAGGATGACTTATAGATTTTAGTTGACTCTAAATTTAGCTTTGGGTATGTAGTTGAATTTCAACACCACTTATCATTCAAAAATTGATGGATAAATAAAGAGAGATAACCAAGTTTTAGAAGATATCCTTTGTATATATTTCATGGATAAACAATACAAGTGGGAGGAGTACCTTCCATTAATTGAGTTTAATTACAAAAAATCATACCAATCAATGTTGAAAATGGCTCTATTTGAAGCATTATACAGAAGGAGGTGTAGAACACCAATCAATTAGGATATGTTAGAGGTCAGGGTAGAATTTGGACTCAAGATGCTTATGAAAATGAAAGAAAAAGTCAAGGAAATAAGGCAAAAGTTAGCCAAGGCCAATGATAGACATAAAAGCTATGCTGATCTAAAGAGAATAACAAGGTAGTTTTCTATAGGTGATAAAATGTTTCTGTGTGTTAAGCCTTAGAAAAGTTTAGGAAGTCAGCTCAATTTTCACCTATATTTGTGGGACCCTTCAAGGTTTTAGAAGTGGTACATCATGTAGAATATAGGCTTACATTACCACCAACTCTAGATATTTTGCATAATGTCTTATCTTAAAAAGTATATTACTGATCCTTCACATATGTTAGATTAGAATGCTTCATAGGTTTTCGATCTCAAGGTGGTTATGATAGAACTAATCAAAATAATTAACACTCATAAAATAAATTTGCATAATAAAGAAGTGTCATAGTGTAAGGTCTAGTGAACAAATATTCTAAAGACAGTGCCACTTGGAAAGACTATGATGAGTTTTACATTTATTTCCACATTTTTTTGCTTGATATTGGATATCTTTTATTTTTTGTTCAATAATGTTTTAAATTTAGAAATTATGTTTGAATAAGTGTCATCAAGATGATGAACAACTTTAGAGGGGAAGGATGTCACATCTAGATTTATCTCTAAGCTTAATAACCTATTGATTCATGATTATTATAGTTATTATATGACTAACTATTATTTAGTTAATCTTGATTTCATATACTAATTATGGGACAATGATATGCTACTTAATTCACATGATTGATTATCTATGGAGTTAGCTACACTTTTATATTGTGTACATTATGATCATGTTGTATAGTTTATTACAATAGTATTTGATAGATTATATATGTTTTAGGCTAACTACCTTCATGTTGTGAGGTGGATGCATGACAGACCCATCCCTCAAAATGTGACAGAGGGAGGACATAATTAGAGAGGGTGGTGTAGATATAAGATTTTGGGGATGATAGAGGGAAAGGATAGAATCCCATGCACACACCAAAAGTAGATTAATATGTTTTGTTTAGTATTTATTTTAAATATTTTAGTATGTATTTGATTGTTGAATATATGTCTATTGTGATCTTATTTACTATTTGATGCTTATGTTGATTTAATTGTGTTATTGCATTTACGGTTATTGATGTTATTAATTAATGAATAAGTGAATCTATTATGTTTTAGAATTATATGCTACTATCTTGGATTGAATTAAGTATAGGATGATAGTTTTTTGTTTTAGATAGGGTTCTATTACTTTAATTGGTATGTGTGTTAAGCTGATCATTAATGTCATGTCATAATACATTGAAAATGGATAGGAAAAACTCTATTACATGGTTTTATTTATGTGTTAATATTGAATTCAGATTTATAATGCCTTAGTACATTACTAGGTAATTTAGTTGCATTATGTACAAAAAGACTATTTGAATTACTAAGTGATAGAGCATGGGTATGATCTAAACAAGTGTAGTCATTATATTTAATCAATGTCATAATAACTTGGAAAAATAATTTCTATTGTTAAACAATAATTTCATTTTATTATTGAAAATTCATGATATATAAATCATACTTATAAAAATAACTATATAATTTAATAATGTTAGTGAAGTCAATGTGTTTAGTAGATATGCTAAAGACTAGTTGTGAAAGTCAATATCATTGTTTAAATGATAATAATGTTTGATAGACTTAGTATTTTAATATCCTTATGAGATATCAAAATTTTAATTAGAATTTATAATGTTTAATGACTTTTATAATAGTTTATTCATGGTTAATTGAATGAAGTCAATAGACATGCATGATTTTGAAGGGATATTATAATAATTATTTTATTATTTAATTATATAAATCTTGAGATGATTTAGGTTCTAAAATTGTCTTTTAATTGAGTTAAAAAGAATTTAGAAAAACCATTATTATTTTGGAGGATTTATATATGAGGAAAAGATGGTGGACTTGTTAGTTCTATTAGTTCTTTGATTATATGCATCAACTAGGTCATAATTTTGGCCGAGAAGTTTGGGAATTTACGGTAAGATGGAGGAGAATAAGAAGGATATAATAGAGGCTTGTATGACATGGAAATCATAAGAGAAAGAAGGAATTTGAGGTAGGAGGAAGAACCAAATTCAAAATTTGGCATCATTGGTTTCAATTACTAGGTTGGTGTTGTATTATATTTCATATAATAAGTGGAATTTTTGGTAATTTCAATAAATGTTGAAAGAGCTTTTTAAATAGTTTACATTTAAATGAAATTATAAATGGACTAAATTTTGGGTCTTATGGATGGCTCAGACATCCACATAACCCAACATATAACCTAGTAAGCCTAGTTGGGATGGTTTGGGATTTACGTTCTTTGTCATGTTATATGAAATACCTTGGAAACTTTTGAGTAAATATTTGTTTCAAATTTAGAAAACCTATGAAAATTATACAAGGTATATATATAAGGTTATTAAGATGAATTTTTTCACCTAGAACCTAATAATATTTTCCTAGTATTTTATTAGGATCTAGATAGATGCTTTAAACATAAAATATATGGTCTTAAATCTTGAATTTGACTAGGGTATGACTGTAAACTTGGAGTTTTTTAACTTAGTATATTTATGAGTATATTTTAAGACATTTTATACTATGATTGGCAACGGATTTATTGAATACTATAATGGGTTAAGATATTATTCCTATCTAGGGCATGTCTGTGTATATATCTAAACATAAAAATTTAAGTATTACAACTTTTATAGGGTTTTATTCCATTTATTGACTGCATGGATAAATATATACATACATACATACATATATATATATATATATATATATATATATATATATATATATATATATATATGACTTAAATGACTTGATATATATGTATGTATACACATACAAAGATAATGATTTATACATATAAATCACTGCATTTGTATTATTTTTGAACTAATTAGGGGATTTATGAGATATAGGGAAAAATAATTATTAACTATTGTTTAAAGCTTGTATCTTGCTTTAATATTTCCATTAAACCTTGGAGATAATCTCACAAAGCCATAAAATTTAAGAGGTATAAAATAAATTTCCAGTGCATTAATTTATCTTCTTAAAAAGATGGCTGAGTATGAATATATATACATTCATGGTGTAAATGATATGAGTATAGTTGATTGAGTTATATACAAAACTATACAAAATTTGTTATGTGAAGTTTGACTAATTAGTGAGATATAAATGTCTTATCATAAGTATATACCCATAATAGTTTTTATTATGATTAAGAGTTCAAAATAATGAATATGTATGTGGATTGAGTGAATTATGTCTTACAAAATAATAGAGACCTTATACAAAATTTGATAATGCTGTGCATTAATTTTATACTTATACTTATATGAGGTGTTTATAAGTTTTTAGGTAGAATATTAATCTCACAAAATCCACTATATTTAAATATAGATATAGTAACAATAGACTTGATGTGGATTGTTTAATGTAGAGGGCCAAGTTATATAGTTGACTATGTGAGAGAATCGATTAAACCAAGTTTGTTAAATAAATACAGTTGGCTGAGTTTTAGTGTATAAAAATATAAATTTATTTATAAAACATAAATGACATGCATAACAACATAGTACTTAGTCAAGTATTTTAGTTTGAGTAGTTTTGATTAGTGGAATATTTTGGTATATGTAATAATCTAGTTTATGGACAATGTTTTTTCTAATTGGAGTTTATCATATACAAATCCTTTTGACTATATGTTGACTTATTTAATTTACACATAAATGAGGATATGGTTCACACACACACACACACACACACACACACACACACACACACACACACACACACACACACACACACACACACACACACACACACACACACACACACACACACACACACACACGATACATGTAGATTTTTAACTTAGTTTAAATCTACATGTATATCATATATATATTTATACTAAGCTAATAAACATTACATGATTAGAATATATATATATATATATATATATATATATATATATATATATATATATATATATATATATATATATATATATATATATATGGGTGTATTTTTTAATCATGGATGAGTTTTGAGTGTGTTTGACTATTTTTGGAAACATTTAAATATGAGGTATTTGAGACTAAATACTAGTCATTTTAATGTTGTGTATTAAAATGAGTTAATTAATGTACTTTTAATATGTTATTATTAAGTTGTGAAAATATTTATAGATGGATGAGATAACATTTAAAGTTACATATTTTTATTCTGTAACAAGATGCCTTGACATGTTTCTTACCCAGATGGTATGTTACTAATGAGGGCTGCTTATGAATCTATTTTTTATTCTATAATAAATTAGATTATTTTAGATTTATTGCATCACACTTGATGGACTAAATATATATATATTTTATATTTACGTACTTAGCATAATTTATATCTACTAATAGGGAATATTACATATGAATCTATTGGTTTTTATATTATTATATAAATAACCAAATCTTGTATTAATGATCCTAAATAAGTAGTGTGATGGATTCCACTCAATTTATTAGCACCATTAATGTAAGATGAGGTGTGATCCAATTGAGTGGTGTGTATGAAATTGAATGATCTTAGAGATCAATAAATATATAAAAACTTTGACTAAAGTAATGTTTATAGTTAAACATTGTCATTTCATGTCTTTGATATAGTTTACATGTTTGTACGATATCATGTTAGAACATATTTATTAATGGTATACATCATGTATTAGTTATATTACAACACACAGGTTCTAGTCTATCACTATAGATTCTCACACCTTTATTATCTAGCATCCATGAAGGGAGGGACATTCCATTATTGGGAGATAATGTGGGGGATCGATGGTCTGTGGCTAGTGTGGAAAGTTACTTAGATGATGTTCTTCTTCCTTACTACAATACTACACTAGAGACTACACTCGAGATTAATTCTAGATACTTGAGCTCATTGAGACTCATGATCTATGGAGCTTTGTATCATTGAATTATTATTATTGAGACATTATTATTCCTACTATTGTAATTTTTATTCATATGTACATTTACAATAGTGGTTGTAATGTTATATCAACCATGGCCAAAATTGTAATATTACTTCTATGAAATAAATGTAGTATTTATTTGTATATTCAACATTATATATATTTTGATATATTATTTTTGTTGGTGATCATTAGATAAATGGATTAGATATATAATTTTTAAAGGTTAACTAAAAATAATACATTTAGTTAAAGATCAGTTAAATGGGTTTCATCATGATGAAATATGTTAGATAAATTTATGTAATTAATTTAATTTTTTGTTTTACCCTATTCTAGTAAAACCCAGTGGGATTGTTACATGATAATTTCATTCTATTATTAAATATGAGATTAATATTTAATATTATCAAGTGACATAATTATATTCAACACAAGTAAAGAGTTACACATATGTGTAGTGATTCAATTAATTTGTTACCAATATTTCATCTTTAACTCAAGATTGATAACTTCAAAAAGGATATTTAAAGGGAATTTATTATTATTTTAATATCTAGATTGGAAAGGAAGGCTTGGGAATTTCTCTGCTACCAACAAATTATCTATAACCCTAATAGAGATTCATTTGGATCCAATCTAAGCCTTTTCTCATTACCATCTATGCATCCATAGCCCTCATAGAGATTAGCTAAATTACCATCTTAGATAAAAATCTTTTTTTTGAAGATTTAATTTTATCCTCTTCATTTTATTCTTCCTTAAATTATTGGAGGGTTGGAAACCAATGTATCTAGATTAAGGGATATATTAGAAAACTTTGTTTAAGTAACCTTTCCTTTATTTTTGACTCTTTCTTAATATAACTTATTATCGCTTAAGTGAAATCATAACTCTTCTTAATGAAATAATGTTATTAACTAAAATGGAAAACATAAAATAATTTTTAAAATTATAATAAGAAAAATAAATGTTCAAGAAAAATGTTGACATACTTCTAAGTTTTAACTAGTTCTCTTAAATTATTAATATCTTACAATGTCTTCAACTTAGGTCAACCAGTAATAATCAAAACTCCTTGTATCAAAAAGGATCAAATAAAGTTATAAATAATATAAATGAATTATATAGCACCTCAGTCTTGTACACTTGAAAAATAAATATCATGGATGTACCTTTAGTTTCTATACCCTTCTTATTGCCAAAAGGCTTGTATACACTATTTTTCTATGTATCATTGCTTATCTCTTAGTCTGACTAATGTCATTGTGATGAAATAGGCCTTATAACTTGCATATAATGATTTAGACCTATCTATATTTAATATATACAAGTTATAGACCTGCACCTATTTTCTAAATACCCAAACACTTGCATTCCAGTTAGATGCCTACGTTGATGCAACTATCTTATCCAAATGCAAGTGTACAATGCCCTAAAATCATCAAATTTTCAAATGAAATGTATCTTAAAGGTTATCCTACATGATTTAATGTTTTATATTATCCAAATGGATTGATATAAATATAAGATCAACCCTCATTTATTCCTAACCTAGCATAGACCTAGAAAATCATAAGGCAACTTACCAAATGCATTCTATCAAGCACTTAAGTGAGAAAAGCTTTCATATTTTCTCCTATTTCCATATGATTTATAAGGAAAACATATCTATAAGTCTAAATTATTAGAAGAGTAACCTAAGATATATATTTTTCAAGTTATAAGCTAGGTCACTATTGTACTTATTCATCACACATTGCATGATTCACACACAAACCAACATGTAGGAGAAGAATAAATAATATTGAGGACATATTTGGAGTATTAGATATGTAGGAAACACTCATTGATATAGGGGTATTTTGGGTAGCTTGACACCATGTTCCCACTAACCAATTTTGTCTACAACCAATATGAAGATTAATAACTAGGGTTTTACTATTTGACAAAGAGAGACAGTCCATGACCTGGATATGAATACACCAGAGCGAAGGTAAAATAGAACCCAAAAGAATCTAGGTGGTTACATCTAATTTAAGTAGGTTTTATTTACTAGACACCCATGTCCAATTTATATAATAGCATTAATGTAATCATCCTAGGTTGATGCAAGTGTTCAAGGCTAAAAAGGTCAAATTTTTAGAATCAAAAAACTATTTTAGAATCCATATCTAGTCCACTTTATACCTATTATAGATATAGATATGTATTATAATTAAAACCAACTAAGTATCTTATTTTCGTTATTATTTCAATATCTAGCATAATTGTACTCACTATCTTTAGCATCCCAATATAATAAATTTAATATATGTTCTATTTGAGTTTTGTAAATAATTGGCCTATTTTAGAGATAGTATAACATCCTTGTGACATAGGCTATCTCTACCCCTTTAACCATATATTCCCTTAATCTATATTTTAGGGTTAAAAATTTGGTGAACCTGATTCTTGTGAATGTAAAAACAATTGATATAAGGTTTCTTGATTTACTATTTTTTGAATTCTAATTTGAAAGTTTTCAAAATTTAAAAATCAAAATTTCCCATTTTATACAGACATGTTTAATATGGATATATATATTAGATATTTCATTTTATAGTACATCATTACTTGTTATGTTTCATGTATGATGAAATTAATTAAAAGACATAACCAAATTGATCAAAATAATGAGAAGGTTTCAAAACAAAACAAAATTTAAGCCCTCTTTACAACTCTTATGTAAATAGTATTGAGAATATTCCTCCTAAACCAAAGTAGGGTGATAACTTCCATCCCTATAAATAGGTCTAAGATATCACTCCCTCAAGGGGTAAGGTAGATGATGTATGTATGCATATTCAAATTGAGGTAGCTAGATTTTATGCTTATGAGACCCTAAAAGATCAAATCATTGTAATAAGAAAGTTAATAGAAGATTTATAAAATTAAAATCAATGCTTCAGTTCAAATATCACAATATTGGAAAATTAGATTTCATATGCTCAAAATCCAAAACATGCTAGTGTTAATCATGTGTTTACATCTTCATCTAGTAATGTTGTACCCAACAAGGTTTCATATCTAAATGAAAATATAAAACCCTATCTCAAGTCTTGAATTCATATCTGATAAGCTTAAAACCCTAAATCCAAAACCCTAGCTCAAGTCCTTTTGAATTGAATTCAAATTTAGTGGGAATATTTTATGTGGGAATAATTTATCATGTCACACGCTTAGTTTTATTTTTATCCTATTATTTATTCATGTTTATTAACATGACCAAACCTTGGTCTAATTTTTTTATGTTTGGTCTCTTTATTTTTCTAAGCCCCTTGGTCCATTTGTTTCTTCATGGTCTAACTAACCACTGGGACCTTTTTTATGTCTATAGACTTAGCCCAAAAAAGCCTTGTCCTAAGACTTTATGCTATGTCTTATTATTATGTGTGGGGTCCCATTTATTATGTTTCTAACTTAGCTTAAGACTTTACCCTAAATATTTTTTTGTATTTATTAATACAAATGAAAATATTAGTCTAAGACTTTAGCTTAAATTTTATGTTCCTCGAGCACTGACTTAAACATCATTTTTATTCACAAGATCGATGATCTATGTTTAATAAAATGATCATGATCCAATAGTGTGAAATGGAAGATAAGAATCTAAACCTAAGCTAAAGCTTGATCATATTCTAAAGATAAATGGTATGCATTTTCTCAGGCCAGATTGATCCAATGATGCATATCAAGTCAAAACTTCAATAGAGCCCTGGGATGAGTGAGAATGTAACAAGTATCACAATATTAACCAAAGATCATTAAACATCCAATGGTTTTCAAACTAGAGGATCAAGATCTAATGGTATGTATTTGATTAGATGAAGATGATCAGATGGAGAGAGATGAAAATTGAAAAGTCAAGATAAATGTAGAGATGACACATAACATAGCTACATGCCACTAAAGTAAAGCTTGAGAATCTTTTAAAGATCAATGATCTATGGATAAGTGTACACATTCTAATTAATGATCCATAGGGTAGGAAGCATAATAAAGTAGATCAAGATAAACTAAACATGTTGATTTATGTAATCAAGATAAATGGTGTAATATCAATGTAGACATTTCAATAAAGCTTAGGACCAATGATGTTCGATCTTGTAGATCAAGATCAATGAAATTTATTGATTTGTGAAAATAAGTACAATGGTGTGAGATCAATGTGGAATTTTTAAAATACAATGATAATTTTTTAAATATTAATGATCAAAGTGTCATGAAAATTCCATGGTGATGTCACATCAGTACCACATAAGCTTAATATGCCAAATTAAAGATTTTATGAACCTAGGTAATGCAAAGGTATAAATACAAAGATGTAAACACAATATAAGTCATGAAGCTCACATAAGTTCAAACAACTACCACCATTAAAGCACTATAAAAACCTTTAGAAAAACCCTAACACATACAAAATACCTAGTTTGACCTTGTGATTACCATAATCAAGTTGAAGAAGATTGGATTATCATCTATACAAGATAATTTGATCCTAAGTTAAACTATAGACCATTGACAAGAAATTTAGAGAAACTTACAGCCATGGTAGTCCAAAAAAGCATCTCTAGAGAGGATGTATAACTCTATTTTATCTCAGATGTAGAGGGAAGAGTTTTCAAAGACACACAATTTGATGCCACAACTTTAAATACAAGGGAAAATAATTGTTCGAGCTTGTTTTGGAATGTTAAGAACCAACAACTTATCACAAAAGAAGAGGAGAAGAATGCATCAACAAGAATACTCTAGTAAAACATAGTTGCCATTCAAATGATGGGTCTTCATTACACTACAACAAAACCCAAGGTACTACATTGAATAGATATCCTCTCTTCCATTTTTAGAGATGGAAAAATTGGTAAGGGCATGTTGATAAATGAGTATACTCACAAAAATATAACTTATATCTCTATTATAGCATTTGAGAAATATTACAAACTACCTAAACCCTAACTAGACTAAACCACAATAAATAATTGGGCCAAGGAAAATGACTTAAAGACCATCCTTGTCCTATGGTTATATTTTGGAAATCAGGGGGTTTTAGATTTCAATGGTAACATTCCCATTGGCCAATTGAGACCTAGAATAAGAATGATCATGACTATGATGAATAGGTTATGTGGAAATTAAACCACCACATATGTGGAAATTTTTTATGTGCCCTTAGTCTATTTTCCGGTTAAGAAATATCCCACCCATCCCCTTGGTGAATTGGTCAACACTTGTTTAAGTAGGTAGATCTTTACAACCAATAAGAAAACTAGGAGCCAATTCTACATACTGTCATACCTTTTAGATGACTTTCTTGCTACCATAAAGATCCCCAACCTAAGGGAATGGTCACTTAATGGGACATAGATAGTCTCCAAATATCATTCAAAGTTGCACATATTCAAATACAAGGACCACATCCAATTCATATGTGATTATGTTTATCTAGCCCTAACAGAGGCTATAAATGCGAATCCAATATCAAGAGTCATCCCCTTGACCAAAAAATAAATTGAGGCTATGGGATACATTTGGTTATATCCATATTGTATAATCATCAGGATTAAGGGAACATAATGCCCACCCCTCATATTACTAGTCCATGTACCCACCAAGTTAGTTGAGTAGGAGGTGACTTACCAATTATGTAATGGAATTGATGGTATTTGCAAGTCCAAGAGGAAGGGACTACTTCATAGCCTACCCTTGACCATTGGAAGGATTATTTTTGCACAATGGGATAACATTGAGGCTAATTCTAGACACAATATCTATTTCAATCTCTAAATTGATGAACTAAGGTAGTGGGATCCCCAGGGAAGGGTTGAATAAAACTTGAAAGCTAAGGGAATAAATGCACCCTATGATAATCAACCTGGTGATTTTTAACCTATATATACAAAATCCTCTTCATTTTTTGAAGATTGAAAAGGCACAACATCAAGCCAAAATCTAGAATGTAAAGGGAGCAAAAAAATAATGATGAGAGATGGAAATTGGGGCCAAGGTAGTACCATTTGCTGAGTGGTGCACCTTCTAGACCTCTACCAGCCTAGTTATAGAAAAAGTCTAGACCTAAGGCACAAATTGAATAAAGGATAGAGGAGAGAAGGCCCAATGAAATTGCATATTCTTCAACTTAAGTAGAGGAGTGAGGATCACTAGTGGAAGAGATTCATATGGTAACACTAGACCTTGGTGAAATAATTAAAGATGCTCTAAAAATGCTATCATTAGCCTATCAATCTAAGGATGAAGAAATGGAGGAATCCAAAAAAGAAAAGGGGAAGGAAGTGTTATAACTAGTTCCTATAGACACCCCTAAGAGGAAATCTAAATTGGCCATTATCCCAATTAAGAGAAATAAGCCCAACGTGACTTTCACTCATCCTTTGAGTGAAGTTAATCTCTTTAATGAATAAAACTTGATTCAAGGTCCAATCATTCCTAAATGGTTCATATATGACAAGTTGAAAAAGGTACCTAATGTACCATCCTTGGATAATGATGTAAGTAATTAATATTCTAGTGCATGAGGAAGTCAAACCACGGATAGTTGCATTATAAAAGGAGGAAGAGAAAATAATGGATGCTCTAGGAGAATCAAGTAGAACACAGATGGAGACCCCAGTTCCTAAGGTGACATAATATTTAGTTGGTATAAAATTTAACCCAACCACATCTAGTTTGTAGAGAGTAACTAAAAAGAAAGCCATGGTTGGGGGAGAGGAATTCACTTTCCAAAAAGTGGAACCTTTTGTTGGATTGACCCTAGTTGGAAGACAAAAGCCCGGTGAAGACTCAATATTTGAAGAAAATGTTCTTCAAATGGCCCAAGTTCAGATAGATTAGTTTTAAACAATGATCAAGGGTATATTTTAGCATAATAATAATTTGAAAGAACAAGCCATCTTTCCAATCCAAGAGGATAGATTTAGGCAATTTATGGACACCATGGCAGATTTATTTAAATCTTTAAAATTAGTCAAGACTAGGAAAGATACAATAAATAAACAAATTACTAAGGCTATATTCCAAGTTGGACAGTGGTAAGATTTGAGTTACCAAGTGAAGGATATGATCAAGGTCTTGACTAAAAATCAAATCCCTAAATTCAAGACAGTCAACCTAGCCCACCTTAATATGGCTATGGCTATATTAATTGATATGATCAAGACCCTGAGAAGCTAGTCTAAGTAGATGGAAGATATTTATAAGGACTTAAAGTATTAATAATGTAAAATATTACACATATTGGATAGCTTGATCAAGGATCCTACCACACTTAGTCCTTTGGGTCTAATAACTGATGAGGAGTTCAAACACAAAACAACTCAATTCATGCAAGAAGTAAGGAATCAAGGATAAGGAAAAATATGGGTTGATAACAAGAAGGTCATGGGCATAAAACAAGATTTGAAAAGGGATAAGAAGGATTTCAATGACCTAAAAGATCAAGAAAAAGAATTGTTCATGAAACCTATCATTGATCTCCAGCTTATCAATGAACAACATTACAGAATGAAGATATTATAGGGAAAGCAAAAGACTATGATAGCTCAAGGGTCTCCAAGTTAGTTAATATAGGAATATTATTTTGTAGCTTAGATTTGTATATTTTTAAAGGAGAATATTCTTTTGTAAATGCATGTGCAACTTGTAAAGCACATTGCCTATAGGCTAGTCATTTATAATGTCTAGAAGTTTTTCAAAAGATTATAAAAGAATAGTTGTCCTTAAATCTTGACATGACTAACCAACATACCTCATAAAAGGTATATATAAAGAGGTATTGACCTTTTTAAAAGGGGAGGGAGTTTTGGAGTGAAAAACTAATTGTAACTGCTAAACAATTAATATAAGCAAGGAATTCTATAAAGTTTGTCAAAATTTTCTTGTGTCTTTTGTTATATGGGCTTCTCTCTTACTTGTTTGTTCTAACTTCTAGATTTGAATGGTTCTTGTGAATTTATAGTGTGTAAATTTGAATGCAGAGTTGTTAACTTGTGATAATGTTATGTTGATTGAAAATTCTTAGGGTCATTTTGTTTTCTTACTCTTCTTGAATTTGGGCTAATGCTATTTGCTTGCAAGGGTAAATATTTAATGTAAACTTGGTTCTTATTTGCATTATTTCCCACTTTCCTTAGATTTTTTCCTGATGTGTGATAGGATTTGAGATTATGGTACTTAATGTCATACATTGGTTAAGTGTATGCCTGGATGATATTTTGAACTCTATCATGATGTTTGGAATGAGGATCAGTAACATCTCTTCTCTACCTTATCTTTACTTTTACTTATTTTTTAACCACATCACTCTAGCTTAATTTTCAATGTAAATATCCATCTTGAATTAGTTATTGATCTTAATTCACCATTATTAGCATAAAATACTTCATACTTTACATAGATAAACTATTTGGCCATAGTGGCTCCCAACCACTAAACTTTATAAAAGTTGTGAAAAAATCCACTTGCTTTGCCTCTATTTCATCAATAGATAACATGATTATCACAACCTACAACTCATGTGCTAAATTATTAGAATTTTAAAATTAAAAGTATTCTTGAATAATCTAGGCACTTGTGATACATATTTAGGCATCAACAAATACCAAATACAAAATTACCAAAATAGCATGATAGAGTTCCTACCACTATGCACTCATATGGCACATTTTATTCTAGAAAGGTTATACATTCAACAAACCTTATAGGTTATCATCCATTGGATAAAATCATAGGGTAGCTTCTCTAGTTTCACATATTCAAAAAATACCAAAAAAATAAAAAAACTTCCAAAATCCAAAAATATGTTTCACATTTACATGTTTTATTAGTTCCTTGGCATATATGTTGTTAGTTCCATGTTGGTATATGGCATATCAATATTTAATATATACACATGTTTCACATATATTTTGAGTATGATGTAGGCATATATAAATACATGATCTATGCAATTTTTCATGTTGGGATTTCCCTCTAATCATGTCACCAAGACATTGGGGGCATCCACATCTATGATCATGATGCACCTTGATTATATCATTCTATGCTCATTTTACATTATCATTTTTGAGCTTACGTAGTTACACATGCCTTTATCCATTCTTATATCTTTTTTAGTGTATTATATATTCTATGTACCTAATTTTTTTTGCAATACATATATCTAGGGACTCGCATGATATGTTCATGTCAGTTGCTTATGATTCCATTTATGTATTTCCTTAAGTGTCTTACCTTGATATTATATTTCTTGTTTGAAAATTTGAATATGATCCATTGTTTTTTTCCCCCATACATTTATTTTCCTCTTTGACACTTTAATATGTCATTACCTGTTGTATGTTGACATTTGAATATGTCATTTCTTACTTTGTGGACATTGAGCTAAGCCACATCCCTTTGAGTGTGCAACATTTAAATATGCCCATTGTTTGTAGTCTCCTTAGACATTTGTATCTATATTTTAATTTTGAGTGATCATGTGTGTGTGATTTATCTCTTATTAAGACTATATTGTTACTATCTATACACTACCATGATCTACATCAAACATCTTAGGACTTGGTGTGATCACATTCTTTGTGTTTTAATGATATATCTACCTAGACATGTTCCCTCCATATGCTACATGATACATTCACACTTTACATGGTTATAATATCATTTTTAGTTAAGGTAAATACCAATTTATACTTCTCCTC
Source organism: Torreya grandis (assembly GCA_037957365.1). NCBI lineage: Eukaryota > Viridiplantae > Streptophyta > Pinopsida > Cupressales > Taxaceae > Torreya > Torreya grandis. The sequence goes on along the minus strand of JARHVA010000721.1, from coordinate 3,426,622 downwards.
ACATCAAAATAGGGGACATATTAGTGGGGGTATGCCATGGAGGTATGACTTCCACATTACTTCACATTTTTAGATTATTGTGGGGGCATGTTTTAGAAACACTTTCTCCATATTTGTCATAGTTTTAAATATATAATGGGTTCATGTTTTGGAAATATGTTCTCCATATTTATTCAGTATTCATCATACCCATATTATAGTGGGTGCATGTTTTGGAGACATGTCAACATTGGCACTTACACCAGTTCTCAAATTTAGATTATCATTGGGGCATGTTATGGAAACATGTTCTCCACATTAACACTTATATATAAATTTTTAGATTTCTCAATTTAAAGTGGGGACATGTATTTGAAACATGTTATCCATACTTGAAAAGTTTTAGATTGGCAAAATCACATAGTTATATGATTGAAATACACATTTGTGGAAAAATTATATTCATTGGTACTATTGTTACACATAATTTCAACATGACACATATCTAAGGTGTGTTATTATGAAATGTCTACCTAATATTATAAAATAAAATAAATTTTATATTCCAAACACTTTCATGAACTGTCATCAGCTACCAGGTTGGATTTTTATAGACTATATTGAGCCAATATACTACAATAATTGGTTCACTTTTTGGTATGGTTGAGGTGATTAAATCACTCAATATTTATAGGTTTATAGGTTAAATTTGATTTACATCATCTAGCCTCACCATTTTTATAATATGAGTTGACTTTATTCACTCACACTCACCATTTTATAAGTATGATTGGCTTGAGCGATTGAGCTAATCTTAACTACTGGGCGACAACTCATCTTTTTTCCAAGGTTGAGGGCATGTGCCATCAAATATCTCTATATCTAATTAGATATATGAAATTTATAATTTATATTTGTTCTAATTTTAGTTTCAATGATTCATAATGATATATCTTTCAAATTAAATTGTCAAAAGGCAAGATGGTTACATTGATACACATGTGTACTCTTGAACCTTGCTCTCATTAAGTTTCAATTATTTAAATGCTTTAAATTTATGATTATATGAACTAAATATATATTATAACATGATATTGGTTATAGGTTAGTCACCAAAAAATCACTCAAGTTGGACTCAAGAAAAGACAAGGTGTGTTATACACACCTAGGTGCACATTTATTTTCCTTTAAATTAACAATTTCATTACTAGATTAAAGTGGGGGGGGGAATATAGATACTAATTATAAATTATATATCACCTCAATCTTGTACACTTTTAAAATACATATCATGGATGTACCTTTAGATTATAGACCTTTCCTATTGCTAAAAAACTTATGTACACTATATCTCTACACATAATTACTTATCTCTTAGTCCAACCAATGTCATTCTGATGACCTATGCATTATAACTTGCTTAGAATACTTTAAACTTGCTTATCATCTATCTCTACAATTTTTAAACCTGCACCTATTTTCTAATTACTCAGACACTTGCATCTTAGTCAAATGCCTATGTCAACATAAGTGTCTTATCCTAATACAAGTGTTTAATGACCTATAATCATCTAATTTTCAAATGAAACATATCCTAAAGGTTGACCTTAGTGATTTAATGAAAGACATTATAAAAATAGATTATTATAAATATAAGATCAACCCTCATTTATTCCTAACCCAATATAGACTTAGAAACTCATAAGGCAACTTACCAAAATCATTCTATCAAGCACTGAAGTGAGCAAAGCTTCCCTATTTTCTCCTATTTCCATATTAGTCATATAAACAACACATTTATATTTTCCAGAGCTATATTTTCCAAGTTACAATTTAGGTCACTATTGTACTTATCACACATAATCCAACATGTAGGGGAGAAGTACATAAAATTTTAAGGCTCTCTTCAAAGTATTGGAGATGTAGGAAGTGCTCATTGATAGAGGAGTATTTGGGGAAGTTTGACATTTTGTGCCCATTAACCCATTTTTTACATAACCAATATGAAGATAAAGAATAGGGGTTTTCTATTTTACAAGAAGTGGTAGTCCATGACCTAGATCTGAATACACTAGAGTGAAGGTGAAACATAACCCAACATCATATAGGTGGTTGTATTTAGTTTTAATATGTATTCTATACTAGACACCTACATCTAAGTCAGATAGTAGTATCGATGAAACCATCTCAAGTTGATGCAAGAGTTCAAGGTTATAGAGGTCAAATTTATAGAATCAGGGAGCCATTCTAGAATCTAGATTTAGTCCACTTTCTACCTATTTTAGATCTAGATTTGTATTAGTATAAGAACCAAATAAGTATATTATGTTCATTATTTTTGTAATATCTAGCATAGTTGTAATTTTTATTGTTAGTATCCCAGTATAATAAATTTAGATATGTTCTATCTAAGTTTCATAAATAATTTCCCTGATCTAAAGATAGTCTACCATATTTTTGCCCTATGATATATCTACCCCTTTAACTCTATATTCCCCATATCTATATATTTAAGGTTAAAAAATGCTAAAGTGGAAGCTCTTTATGTAATCCTTTATAAAATTATCTTAATCTAGACTTCACTATCTACTACTATAAAAATCAAATTAATTATTATATGTACCTAAAATAAAAGATACAACAATAACTATGAAAGAAAAACAATGCAAAAAAAACTAACTACTCTACTTCTAAACTACTTGAATCCTAAACTAAGACTAAAGGTCATTCTGATGTGGATTATCATATAAAAATTGAGAACTAGTACCTCAAGAATTATCCATTCACCAGAAGTGACATATCATTACCCTTTAAGTCTTTTAATCTGAATGTGTTGTTTATAAAGATCTCAAAGATTTGATATGAACCAATCCATAGTGGGGAAATCCTAACATCTTGATTATTTTTCTAATATGATTTCTCCCAAAGTAAAACTAGATATGAAATTCTATAAGCTTTCACATATCTCTTTTAGAAAACCATATTTTGATGATATTATAATGCTTACTAAAATTGTGAAGAACTTATTCATGTGCATCTTCCATTTAGATAATGTTTAATAGTCCTAATTTTACTCTATCATCCCCTTACATATATTCCTACATGAATTGATAATTAGGAATCCTAAGTGTAATAAAAAACATAGGTTCAAGAACATAAACTAAAAAAATGATGAAACTTTAGGTTCTTATTTGTATTTGGTTGTGTATGCCCATAACACATAAATAGAGAATTTAATTCTCTAGGTTTATTCTTGAAAGACTTCATGATTGCATCAATTAAATTTTCATTTATAGACCCAATTATGCCATTACTTTATGGATAATAATTGGATGAAAATTTTAGTGTAATCTTATTATTGTAATCCCACTTAATAAATTTTATAGATTAAAAAGTAGGTCCATTATCATAAACCAAGGAAAATGGTGTTCCAAACCTTGTGACTATATTTTTATCTAAAAACTTGATGACTTCTTTTTCTATAATTTTAATTATAGTAGTAGGTTTAGTCCACTTTGTACAGTAATCTATTGTTATTAACATAAATTTGTGACCTTTGGAGGAATTAGGACTGATTACACTAATAAAATATAGTCCCCATTGAGTTAAGGGATACCCTTCAATTATTTTTTGTAATGGCATAGATGCATGTAATTCCCTTTTGGAAAATGTTTGGCATTCGTGACATGTACTCACATGGTTATGTGTATCTTTGAAAATTTTAGGCTAGTAACCTACTCACAAGATATTATGTGTTATTGTGTTACCAAAAGGATGACCACTGCTTATTTTTTCATGGAAATCACTCATGATTTCCTTGGCTTATTATTTAGACACACAATGAAGATAAATCCATTCATATTTATTTTGATATAGAACACCATTATTTATCATGAAATGAGATGATTTTAGTCTTAAATATATTCTTTATTCTTTATATAATCTTGGAGGATAAGTTTTGTATATAAAATAGTGGATGATATGATGATACAAATAATTTATATAAAATTTAGTTTTATCTTCTTGCATCATAGTGATCTTGGGTTCAATTTCAATTATAAGTTATGTAAGACTTTGACCACATAGTAATTTGGCTGACCTAATCTTTAAATCACATTATTGAATATTTTCCATCCATTTCCCTCTACCTTATCCTAGTTCATTCTATCCCAACATAAGTTTTACAATAATATATGGGATTATGGCATAGAAGTTTTTATATAGTTTGTAATGTCTGAACATTTTCACATATTTGACCAATGCATATGCCTATTTGTCTAGAAAATGATACTTGAGTTCAACATCCTTTAAATTTGTGCTCATAAATGTAATAAGATGTTCTTCATCACTCAAGTTTTGTGTGAGAATAATTACAATGGTATGATCTGATGCAAAATCGTATATGTAAAAGTCTTTGGTGAAATATAGGCTAATAAATATCGAAGCTTGAAAAATAGCATTTTTAATTTCTTGAAAGGTTTTATTAACTTTAGTTGTATGTTCCACCTTTAAATCCTATTTTATCATAACATTAAAAGGTATTATCGTATTTATAAAACCATAAATGAACTTTTGTATAAAATTAATTTTACCAAAGAATGATTTCCATTCATTTTTACTATTATGAAGTGGGATTTTAGAAATTGCATTGGCCCTTTTTGGATTAGTGGTAATACGTTCATTTATAATAACATGACCTATCAAATTACCTTTTGTAGCTCCAAAAATTATATTTTTTGATTTAATAAGATTCCATAACTTTTGCATCTATCGAATACTTTTTGTAAAAGGTGCACATGTTCATACTTATTCTTATAAAATAGAATTAGGTCATCCATATAGCTAATGATACATTGACCAAACAAACCTTTCAAATAAAATTCCATAGTGTGTTGGAAGGTTTCATTTATTAAACCAAAATGAATCCTCTTGTAAGAAAATATTTCCCACTTAGTATTAAAGGCTATTTTAATTCTATCTAATATGTCAACTAGAACCTGGTTATATCCTGACAAATAAATCTAGAAAAGACATCATTTCAAAGCCACCATAAATTTGAATTAATTTCTCCAAGGATGGAATTGTATACTTGTCATGATTTTATGTTTTGTTTATATTTTATAAATTAACACAAAGCCTAATCTCTCCATTATTCATATGAACATGCACTATGTTGGAAACCCATGTTGAGTGTTTAATTGGAAAAATCATGTTGAAAGAACCTTTTGTACTTTTTTATGTATGAAGGGTTATAACACATGATTGATTGGTACTTATGTTTGTTTTAAATTATTTTTTCCCTTCTTAAGTAGAATGGTGTGAGTGATGACCCTTGTATCAAATAAATTCAAGTTGTTATAGGACCATGTAATCACATATTTATATTTATAGAAAAGAGTCTTCAGTTCCTCTTTTTGAGTTTGAGAGTAGCTTGGGTTGAGGTTAACATACTAGGGGTATTATACTATTCCAAGGTTAATAAGAGAAGATTATTTTTCACTAGGATTTGATTTTATATAACTTTCACCATGCATGTCTAGGTAAAACATCCTTTCCAATGAAACCATTCCTTTCAAAATATTATTTTCCTTCAACTGCATAATCCCATCATTTTTTAATTCATTTTATTCAAAGAATTATTTATCCCTTTAATCTATTATTTTGGATTTAAAAACACCTAAATTATTCATAAATTAGATGATTTTATACTCATCCTCAAACATTTTGAAATTATCAATGTTGTCAAGAATGATGGATCAATGAACTAGTTCTATTGAATTTTTTTGTAATTTGTATTCATTCAAAGGAATTTTTTTTGTATTTGAGGCTACTAAAGAATAAAAAATATAGTTTTTCTCCCTAGGAATCAATAAAACATTAAAATAATCAAATGATTCAATTATATTTTACGCTTTATGTTTATATTTATTCAAATATGATAGCTTGTAATGGGATTTTATCTTTACTTGGTTGACTAGCAATTTTGAATCTCTAAAAAACATGTTTAATTATTTAAAACCATGATTAAAAGATAATTTCAAACCAAAAATTAAAGCTTAATATTTAGTGAGATTTTTATTATAGGGAAATTCAAATGATATGCGATGAAGTACTATTTTCCATGAGGATTAATTAGATAAAGCCTTATGTTGATGCATGTATGTGTATCACTGGTGGTTTTGAGTGTTTATGAAACACTACTCATTTATGAATTCAGAAAATCCAATGCATGAGTTACAGGTTATGATAATCTTGTTATCTTTGGTGAAATAATAGTAGAACAAGTGAACTATTTCATAATATTTATAAAGTTTGGTTGTTGGGAGAAACTATGGCTTGATAGTTAATCTTTACAAAAATGAGATTAATCTAATCTAAATGAAGTAAATTATGTTCAAAGAACTAAATCTAAGTCTAAGCTAAGATGGATATTCACAATGAAGCTAATCTAGAGTGAATAGATCAAAGAAAAGGCAAAAGGAAGGGTAGGGAAGAGAAGGGACATATTGATGTTGCTGATCTTTAACACAAATATTATGAAAAAGTTCAAATATCCTCTAAATATGCAATTGAAACCAATATATATCATGAAAAAACATAAGGTCAAATCTTACTACACATAAGGCAAACACCTAAGGAAATGAAAGAATACAGATAAGAACTTGGTCCACTTTAAAGATTTACCCCTGTAAGTAAACAACATAAACACATTCACATGAAAGGCAAAGATAAAAAATTAAACATAAGAACCTTTAGTCAACCTAGCATTAGCACAAGTTAAAAACTCTACATTTGAAAAAGTGTGCATCAAGAATCAACAAGAACCATTTAAATCTAAATTACAAACCAAATAATTGAGAGAGAAGCCATGATATAATTCACATAAATAAATGAGACAAACTTTTTAGAATTCCTTGTTTATATTAAATTTCTCCAAAATTATCACAAATTTCTTGCTAAAAAATCCCTACTCTTTTTACAATTGATAATACTTCTTTATATAGATAATTCATGAGGTATGCTGGTCAGTCATGTCAAATGTTAAGGATAACTATCCTTTTATAATCATTTTATAACCTTTTAAACACTCCAGATGACTAACCTATAGGTAGTGTGCTTTACATGTTGTGAATGCCTTTACAAAGAAGAATATTCTCTTTTCAAAATATTACACATGTTAATTTACAAAAGGAATATTCCTAAATCAACTAGTTTGACCTTGAGATCCCTTTGATGCTAAAGTGCCCTGTTGCTGTTGTTATTGTAAGATCTTCATTGACTTAGCATGTTGTTCATCTATCAACTTCAAATTGACAATAAGCTCCATGAATATTCCATACTCTTGATATGCTAAGTCTCTAAAGTATTTTTCATCATTTTCCATGGCTTTTTTAACACTCCTTACATTCCCTATCCTTTCTACAACATTCAGAATCATGTCTAAGATCCTGCTATTGTTAGCACCAATCCCTCCTTTGATCTAGTTCCTCACTTCCTACATAACTTGAGCAAATCTCAACTTTAATTATTCATCAATGATTATTCCTATGGGGGTGAGAGTAGTGGGATATATGATCATGCTCCCAAGTATCTATTCCATCATCTCTATCAGTTGGTTTCCATCTTCATGAAGTTCCTCTAGGTCCATAGACCATTTGCTTAGACCTTTGATCTTGTCCACTAGTATATCCATGACCATATTTAGGTGAGATAAGATAATTGTTTCAAATCCATGGATTTGATCCTTTTTTAAGATACTGATCAAATATTTTACTTTGCTACTTGAATTTTGCCATTAGTGAACTAGATTCTTGGCCATAGTGTACTATTAGCTCACCACATTCTATTTAGATTTCACTACTTTCAAAGAGTTAAACATATCAAACAAATATGCTTCAAACATGTTTATCATGGCCTCTAGTACTGATAATATAGATTGATTTTCCAAAATTTCCTTTTGTTGTTACATGACTTTGAGGGTAACTTACAATTGTGATGACTGTGCTTGGGCCAATTCAAGCACATTCTCCTCAAAAATAGGGTTTTCTCTAAGATTTTGTCCTACCACTAGAGTCAAATTAGTCAATGGTTATACTTTTTGGAAAGTGATCTCTTCTCCACCAACCATGACCTTCCTCTATATTACTCTCTATAAACCAACTATCTTGGGGTCAAATTTGACACCAAATGAAGATTATGTTACCTATAAAACTAAAATATCTATTTGTGATCCACTTGACTCTCTCAAGGTAGCCAATATTATTTAATATTCCTTTTGTAGAGCCATAATCCATGGCTTGATCTCTTCATACACAAGGATGTTCATGGCTTGCATCATAACCCAAGGATGGTGCCTAGTAGGGATGTTTTACAATCTGGGTCCATAAACAAACCACTCCAGAATAGATGGTCCATAAATAAGGTTCTCTTCACTAAATAAATTAACTTCACTCAAAGCATGAGTGAAAGTCACCTTGGGTTTCTTGGTATTAACTCAAATAATGGCCAACTCAATCTTTGTCTTGGGGGTATCCATAGGAACTAGATCAAATACTTCCTTCCCATTTTCTTCCTTTATTTCCTCCATTTATTCATTATCTAATTCATAAGCTAGTGATAACATTTTAAGTGCATCCTCTAAAGTATCATCAGGGTCTAATGATACCATATGAATCTCTTCTAATGGTGAACTTTGTTTCTCTACTTGGGTTGAAGAAGATGCAATCTCATCAGGCATTCTTCCCTCTCATCTTTGCTCCATTTGTGCCTTAGGTTTGTGCTCCTTTTGGGGTTGAGTTGATAAAGGTCTGGCTGATGTGCCACCTATAAAATGATATTGTTTGGGCCCCAATTTCCACCTATCATGTAATTTATATTTTTTCTCTAGTTTGGGCTTAGGTATAAGGTTATGCTCCTTCAACCTTCTTGTGACCTCAGAGTGTAGACACCTAAATTTGGTTACTGATAACCTCCAACTAGGCTTTTGATTAATTTCTATCAAAGTGCACAATTTAGACTAAAAAAATAAAAAACATTAAATGGGTTGAAATTGGTATATTAAAGTGCTAATTTTGGCCAGAGTATCATTAAATGGGATAATGCAATTTATGGGCTAGCTAACTTTGATCAGATCATTTTGAGTCAAAATGACAATTTTGCACCTGGAAGTTCTGGATTACTCTTTTTTGTCAAATATATTACATGAGACATGTGCCTTTATTTTTTTTTGGGTAACATATTAAGTAGGATAATGGATTCAATGCATCTGACATTGACTTCCAATTCCAATCTAGTCAAAATTTGGACCAATAACAAGACATTTTGACTAGTTTGATTAATTTGTGCACCAAGAGCCAAAATTTGAACTAAAGTTGAATAATCATGTTTTAGAATAATTAAACCAAATTAGGGCCTTAATTTAATTTTACATGGAACTTTTTGAATAAATATTTATTGGAAATTGATTTTTATTAACTACATCATCAAGTGACATCATCATAATTGGTGGCATCCATAAGCCATAAATGCATAAAATATCAAGATTATGGGTCTCTCATGCCTCATTAAGACCATCCATGCCTATTCAATACCCCTATATCCAAAATATTAATGGGGATATTTTTAGAATGAATTTCATATTTGGATTTATTCATGGCCACACATCTTAGTCTTGAGATGGACGATCATGGTTGATCCTCAAACCATTCCAAAAATCTATAAATAGGAGGCCTTATCTATTGAATTTTAAGACATTTCATGCCAAAATTATAATTCCCAAATTAATTTAAAAATCATTTCATTTTAGTGTTATAATGCCAAATTATTGAGCCAAGCCAAGCCAAGAGAAAGCCAAAGGTGCCAAGATGAGATGAAGGTAGCCACACTCCATTGAAGAAGATCTCTTGAAGCACAAGCCGAGCAAGTCAAAAAAGGATCCTTTTGGAGAAATAAAGGATTTGGTAATAAATTGGTGTTTTGTGTTCATATTTATTATTTCTTTCCATTTTAAGTTGTGTTCTCAAATGGCTTTCCCTCACTAAGTTCTCCCTAGTAACTAGGCCTAGAGATGTATGCTAGCTACTATGTTAGTTTTTCATTTTGATTTAATTTTTTCAATAACAAGATACTAATACCTCTCTTGATTCAAATTCGTAGTTCACATAATGGTACTCTTAGTGGGACCATCTTCATGAGAGTGCAACCCATAAACTTTTTTGTATTTCATAGTTTAAATTCTTTTTTTGTTGTTTTTACTTTGAGTAAAAATAGCTAATAAAGAATTACTAAATTTTTATTTACTTAATATTTTTATATAATTTTTTTTATTAATATATATAAATATGTCATTTATATTATCTAAAAATTTCACAAAAAAATTCTTTATATTTTATAAGTTATAGCTATTTTAGTGACTGTCACTTTCTATTTTTTATTTTTCTAATAAAAATGGTTAGAACAGAGTTGATAATTTTTTTTATTGAATTTTTGTACTTAAAATTTTTCATATATTTTATTCCTGCAGTTATTGACAACCTCTCAAAATTTAGTATCAAACTGATCTATATTTTAAAAGTTATGTTAAAAATACTAATTGCAGGTTTTTATATTTTATACGCAGGATTTTATGTGTTATATTTTATTTTTAGCCTTCTAATTTGTTATTTTTAGGTATTAATATATTTAATATTTTATTTATATTTGTGCTAACATTTTCTAGCCTAACATATTTATTTTTGGGGTGATGCCTTAAGGGTAGACATGTAATTAGCGGACTTGGAATTTGTTAAAGCATGCTCTTAAGACATCTTTGACATGCTTTTAAAATGAATTAGGAATATTTTTTTTAGTGATTAATAAAACATTTACGTGATTTAGTAATTTTTTTTATAAGTTAGTCTTTCAAAGGTACAACTTAATACCAAGGGGTCAAAATAACACCACCACACCTTTCAATTTGGGGCTTAAAAATGAACTCATCTTTCAAAGCTTTTGTGTTCACTACTTGTTTCAATTAGCACTTTGTTTTCAAAAAATACAAGGATGTTTCATGTATTATATTCCATTTTTACCCTTTAGGTAACAATTGGAATCAAAAGTGCTTTCCTTATTTTCAAATTGCCTAGTCCAAGGCATAGAAAGAACATCATCTAAAGCACTCCCCAAAAACTCACAAAAGTATTGGGTGACCTTGACAATGACTCTAAAGTCTTTCTATTTTATGTTTTCTTTATTTCATGTAAACTTGGATTGTTATGGTGATGTCATTAACTCTAATGAGTTATTTATATAATATTTTACTTGGGGTTTCACCTCCCAGCACTGAATTTATTTGGCTCCATATTGGAGTTACACACGAGACATAGTGGTACTTTGGACATTGCACTACACTGAGAGAACAACAGGATGTAGTGGTTGAAAAAAGGACTAAAGTTTTTTGAAAAAATCCAAGTGATATGGACCCAAAATCCATGTTTTTTTTTGCATTGTTTGACATGAAAGTCATTGTATAATTGATTCCCCTAGAATGTTCAAAAAATTGTAGATCTTAGACAAATCCCCACTTATTATGGAAGTATTATTGGTATAAGGTGTGCCTCAAGGTCCATGTCACAATACTATCATTTGAGAGAAGTGGGGGTGTAAAATCCATACTATATAATATGCATTTAATTTTGAATGAACACTTAAAATCCTCTCAAATGATGTATATTGATGGATTCCAATAATACCAAGCAACCTTATTAGTTTAGGATCTAAGAAAAATTAATTAGTTGGTTTTGTCCTAAATTAAAGTCTTGTTTGGAGTCAAAAATTGGTGTAAAAAAATGATAAAAACAAAAACACATGGTCCTCATTTTCCTTTGAACAAAGAGGCATTATGATGCCCACATAAAATCATCAATTTATCTTATTCAAAGTTCATCAAAACTTGGAGTTATATCATCCACTTTGGCACAGTTATGCTACCCTATTGAGTCTAGACCTTTTCCAAAGTTGTTTAAGTCCTTAATTTATAATATAAATTAAAATTTTTACCTTTATAAGTTCATAGGGTTGATGTGTTAAGTGGGTTCTCCATTTGAACTAAACTTGAGGGAGCTTAGGTTCAATTTCCTATTTGGGTTGAACGCCATTTAAGACTCATGATATTTATCACCACTTGATAGACTTAAGTCATTTTGTGCTAAACACTTGCGCTTTTAGCCTATGCACCAAAAAATTTTGAGTCAAGAAAGGTAGTGTTATGTTGTTAAATTTGTGAGAAATTATCTTTGCCTTAGAAAGTTTTTGAAACAAGCATTTTTGTCACATATTTTGAGTAGTCTAGCGTTGTTACACTACCCAAATTTTTTTAGATATTGTATTATAGGCACTCTTGCATATATTTTAAATTTGTTCTTGCCTTTTCAAACCAATCTGAGTGTACTTTTATGAACCTTTGTCTAGCATAGTTACGTCATTCAATTTTGTCTAGCTTATTTGTCAAAAGAACCAAGTTTTATACCATTATTTATGAGAAAATAAACTATCTCTAAAGTGCCTTTTGTTTCATACCTTATACCTATTTAATTGAGTCCATATCCAAGAATCAAATTCTTAGTATTTGTTAGAAGTGTTTCAAATCCATTAGATTACAACTTTCATCTATTTCAAAGTCTAGATTTTGACATCATTTGGCTAAGAGTCCTAACACATGCATTAGTTGAGCCTAGATTTTGACACCACAATTTGGTCAAAAGACCTAACAAATTTTAATTTCCTAGATTAGACTGATTTGAAACACTTCAACCTTAGCATTTGGCATTTTGATTTTTAGTTCATTCACTTAATCTTTTTATAAGACATGTAACGTTAGAAAATTAACATTATCTTGAGTTATCACAAATCTTTGCATAAACCTGTTGATACTTTTGATGAATCTAAACCAAGTTTGAACATCAGCTTTTAGACATTATCTTTTTAGAGTTTGTATAACTCTCTTCCATTTCTATTACAAAACATTGACTATGGATCCCAACATGTACTCCTACACTAGTAGTGGACTCATGTACAATCTGAGGATTAGTAATGTGGTTGCATAGGAAGAAATGGTGCAATACCCATACATAGATAATATTAATTATGAGATAGATTCTAATCCCTATTATAATACTCAATTAGGGGCACAAATCCAAGATCAATTAGCTAACTATTTGGTTAATACACCACCTTATTCAGAACAAGACCAAGAACAAACTACACAATACCTAACTAAAATACCCACAGCTGATGAAATAGTTCTTCAATAGTCATTCTCTACTAATACACCTTCCACATATGATCCATTTTTATTTGAGTGTCATTTGTTGGAGAACAAAGATGAGATTTTGGTTAGAGCCATAGAGGTAGGGGCCAAGTTTTTGGTAGAATTCCCTCATGAAAATTTACCAAGTCTAGTAAGAATGCCTTACAACGTAATTTACGATCAATAGGCTTCTTCTAACAATCCTTTAGATCTAGTCAAAACAACATATTAAGACCTTAATATGCCTAACAGAGGAAAAAACCTCATGGAAGACCACTTTAACCAAATTTAGATGACATATCAAACCTACCTGAATCTAACATGCAATTTCAATTAGATGACCATGGTTAGAAAACCTCTTATTGACTTGGTTACTTCAACAACATTTTTGATAGAGTTAACTAGTTAAGACAATTAGAGTTTAGATCCATTCATGTAAAACACTTTGGTAGACAACTTGCTACATATGCCAATTATTGAAGAAGTGTCTTCTGCTTCTACGTTGAATAATGAGAAAAATATAGTGGATAATATAAAAGAAACATCCAATCCAAATCAAAGTGGTACTAATGCACAAAAAAATAGTTAAAACATGTGCCTATAATTAATATCATGAGTGGACCATCATACCAGGGAGTAGGAGTTTATATATCCCAAACTCAACCAGTTGCTTCATCAACTGTGTAACTAATAGGATTAGGTAGTCAAACAATACCCAATATCATGCCTCAATAACAAAATATGATGAATTATACTCCTCCTCAACAAGGGATGAGTAATATACCTCAACAAAGGCCAAATATACCTCAATAAGGGGTAACTAATGTTACACCTCATTAGGTAGTGACAAATATACCTCTTCAATCACATACTAATGTACCAATATAAAACTAAACAATGACTAGCCAACAACATATAAATATTGGTCAACAATAGATGTTGAATATTCAACATGCATTCACTTCCTAACAAGGATTTGTGTAACAAGGAGGCTCCCATGTCTCTCAAGTATCTACTAGGCAATAATTAGTTCAAAATGTGCCAAAATTTTAGAGATAGGGTCTTGGTTCATAAGTTCTCACTCAATAACAAGGTTTGATTAGTTAGAAACATGTCCCTTTTTAACCACAATAGGCATATTATAGTTATATCCATCCATCCCAACCATAAAATCATCCAATTCAAACCTTTATAGCCAACCCAAACTAGAATATCACACAACCAACTATGTAATTTCAAGTACATTTTAATCTATATATGCCTATTCCTGGTCCATTTCCTAACCAAACCAACATACCCCAACATATATCTCTATCATACCCCAGTCAAAGTGTCCCACTTATGACCTCCCAACCATCTACCCAAACCAATGTTCTCCCTCAAACCAATGTTACCTCCAGTTTCCTAGCCCAAGAATTACAACAGATGAAGGATGCAATTGATGCCATTCAAGTTGGGAAATATACTAAATTTTTTAAATTGGATGATGTGTGTTCTTATCCATTAAACATGGAGTACTTACAAATACCATTTCCTCCAGGATATGAACCACTAAAATTTGACAAATACAAAGGGAAAGGTGACCCTAAGGCCCATTTAACTAAGTTCTTTGTCGCATGTCAACCAATGGCATATAACAATATATACCTTTTGTTATTATTTCTAAGGATCTTAGCTAGACAAGCCTAGGAGTGGTTCTTAAAGTTTCCCAAGAATTTAGTAACAAATTTTGTGCAACACTTTTCCTATAATCTTGAACATGATATTTCATTAGCTAACTTGACACAAGAAAAACAAAAAGCTGATGAGAGTTTTGCAAGTTATCTATAGTGATGGAGATCCCTTGCAAGCTGATTCACCCATAGTTTACCAGATAAATAATTAGCCACTGTGTTTACTCAAAATTGGCATAGTGAGATAGCTTATCATTTATAACTACAATGTGCACATACTTTCAAAGAGATCATCGACAAAGGCTTGTTGATTAAATGAGCCCTTATTAATAAATGGATCATCAAACTTACTTTAATTAATTGGAGTCAAGGTACCAATCAGGGAAGTGGCCAAAACCAACATCCAATCCAAGCACAAGCATCATAACTAGCATAGGCCAATAACCAAGATAGACCAAAGTAATTCGATCGTAATAAGAATGTTATGGGCAATGAAGTAACTAAGTCACATCATGTTCAAATAGTGAAAACATCATCTGCACCACCTTTTCAGCTTACTCCTTCTTGACAACCTCTCTAACCAATGATAAAATCACAACCAAGATCCATGTAACAAATGCAATAACCTTTACCATTCCCCTCCCTGAAGAAGAATTATACCTACACATCATGTCTTTAGTGACCTAGGAGAGCCTATTAAGTCTGTATTTCATAAACTTACCATTGATAATTTGATTAGTTGGCCTATACCAAAGAATTATTCACAAGGCATTCCTTATCTTAATTGGTATGATGAAAATGAATTCTATGAATATCATCGAGTCAATGGGAATAATCTATGAAGATGTATGCAAATCAAGCATTTAATTGAGAATATGTTGGAGAATAGGGATATAACATTAGATAATAGTGATTTCACCTCTAATAAAATTCTTGGGATTTATAAAAACCCCTTTCCCTAACATAACACTCAACAACAACATAACAATCAACAACAACAACAACACTGACTGGTGCAACAACAAAATCAACATTATCAGAATCAAAAGCTGAACCAACAGAACTAGTAGAATCAATAGAATCAATAAAAAAACCCATAATATTAAAATAATGGACAAAACCAAGGTTAGAATGGTAATAACCAAAAAACCTACCATGCAGTTGCACATGACTACAACAAGGTTGTAGGACATATTGTAAGGGGTAGCGTTAATACCATCTCCACTAATCCTAGACCAAACACGAATCAATCTAGACCATTTCTAAATAATACCACTCAACTAAATTACATGGATAATCCTTTTTTAACTTGGGATATCACATAGACAAACCAAAAAATAGGGACTTTCACTTTTAGACCTTATACCGATAACTCGCCCTTTCCATGTGACCACATACAAGTGTATCGACAATCGAGACTTGTCTTATCTGGTCCCATACCATTCCTAATATTTTTTAATAATCATGGTCCAACATCTAATCTTGATTGTGTAATAAAAACTCAGAGGTCAAAGATTACTATCCCAGGCCCACAACCATCTGGCACTTTGCCTATTATCCAACCAACCATTCTGCCTTAGAATAAACCATTCACCATTAACTAAGACAAGAAGTTTGATATTGTGGAATAATTACAGAAGATACCAGTAAAGATCTCTATTTTAGATTTGTTGTAAACATCAACAATCCACAAGAACATTTTGAATGATTTTTTAACTCAATCCACTATTTACAGTGACATATCCCCTGATAAATTTCAAGCTTTGGTTGGACACCTAGCTCCAACCCAACAAGTCACATTCAACCAAAGCGATATGTCTTCCCTTGGCTTATTCCATAATAATCAATTATACATAAAAGTTTACATAAAGTGGCATAAAGTGAAATGTGTCCTTATAGACTATGGATCAGGCCTCAACATAGTGTCTCTAAAGCTCATCAAGATTCTTGGGTACACAATGGCAGATCTATAGCCAAAAATGATAACTATCAAAGCCTATGATAATTAGGAGAGAGAATCACAAAGCACCATTAGCTTACCAATTATCATTGGGCCTTTGAACCATGATACACTTTGCCATGTACTTGGTCTTGAGATATCATATAATATGCTTCTAGGTAGGCCTTGGTTATAAGAAATTCATGTAGTCCTATCAACATTGCACTAATGTATCAAGTTCTCCCACTTAAGGATGGAAGTAATTATTCTCAGATATTTTCACCCATATGAGCATTGAAAACATCTTGAGATCAAATTTCAAAGATATAATTACCAATACGACATGAATCCAAGTTCTAAGCAAGATAAAGGAAAGGCCATACTTATTGATTCTCTAGAGGATAATTACATAGATCCTAATAACTTATATTCCCTTTCCCACATGCTACCTCCTAAAGCTTCCAATCCTTTTACCATTTCATCTAATGGCCCAGGGGAGTATGTGACCCATGATAAATTTCATATTACTATAAGAGAACTAAGTATCCTATTCCTAATAGGATCATGGAACATCAAGATTATGAAGGAAGAGGCCTCAGACCGAATCAATAAGGAACTATTGAGCCATTTATATGACTAAGTACAAAAGACCTTATGAATAGGATTTAAACTACCTAGAGGTGACCCCACATATCTTATTTGAGTTCCATCATTGGTGGCTAGTGATGATGATGCTAATAGTGAAGTAGAGTCTGACCATAGCCTCAACTTTGATGACCTAGCTGAGACTAACCTATTTGATAATAATGCCATTTGTAACCTTACCCTAGTCATTCATCACAACCCATTGCCATTATACTATCCCCAACTGATAGATTGAGACTAAAAAGAATCCAATTTGTTGATTGATGAGTTTTAGAATCATGAGGAATTCTATGAATTTTTAGGCCTTAGAGATAACATTCTATTGGGAGATCATAAATCAAGATTCTCAATTACATTGGATCCTGAAGCCTATTTTGAAGAGCAGGTGAACAAACTTAGCCAAAATAAATAAATAAAACATTGAGGTCCCTAAGTGAAAACCTCTTTGAGGTGCTTTATAACCAAGAAAAAAGTAAAGATAAAAGCCATTCTAGTGGTGAAAACCTATTTTAGGTGACATTAGATGGGGTGTTCATTATTCTTTGAATTTAGACTAGGAGCCCACCAATGATGAAATTACCTATAGATCTGAGTTTAATTTTGAAAAACAATACGTGTTTAATCAAATTCTTCAATAATTTAAAATTATTTTTATTACATGGCCAAATCTCCCATTGGGGTACTCAGGTTCATCATGCCTAGGAGAAGTTGAAGAGCAAGTCCCAACAAAGGACTCTGATATAGTCCAATAGTTCAAGTCTTTGCCTACTATCCTAGAAGATGGTTTCACCCTTTTAGTCAAAGATATAATAGAGGTAAACATAGAGATTACATTGAACCTAAAATGGATAAAATTAGGTGCAACCCTCACTAAGGAGGAACATGAAGTCTTTACAAATCTATTAAGAGAATGTATAGATATATTTACATGGACATATTCTGACATGCCAAGTTTGGACCTTGCCTTGGTTTTACATCACCTTATGGTAAATCCTAATGCCAAACTAGTTAAGTAAAATTTATGCAAGATGCATCCTCATATTGTTGTATTATTAAGGAAAGAGTTGGAAAAACTCTTAGAAGTAGGATGTATTCGATCCGTTGACTACTTAGAATGGATATCTAATGTTGTACCTATTAGCAAATAATCCAAAAGAATCAAAATTTGTACTAATTTTTGAGACATAAATAAAGCTTTCCCAAAGGATGAATTTTCATTACCTAATATTGACATGATCATTGAATTCATAATGGGTTATGAAATTATTTCAATCATGGATGGCTTTTTAGGATACAACTAGATCATAATAGCACTAGAAGACCAACATAAAATAGCATTAATGACTCCATGGGGAACATTTTTTTATCAAGTAATGCCATTTAGTCTTAATAATGTTGGAGCCACATATAAAAGAGACATGAACATCATATTTCATGATATTATGCATGATATTATTGAAGACTATGTTGATGACATACTAGACAAATAAAAAACTAGGGCCGACCATCCAATAGTGCTACATAGAATATTTAAAAGGCTACATGAGTACAAAGTTTGATTGAATCCAAAGAAATGTGTGTTTGAAGTAACCTCAAGAAAGTTACTTAGATTTATTATATCTCATAGGGGCATTGAAGTTGATCTAGCAAAGGTTTAAGCTATAACATAGATACCACTACCAACCAATTTGAAGCAGCTCCATAGTTTATAGGGTAAGATATAGTCAATTCAATGTTTCATATCTCAGTTAAAAGATAAGTGTCATCCATTTACACATATTTTGAAGAAGGGAGTTACATTTTACTGGGATCATCACTACCAAATTTTTTTTAACAACTCAAGAATTATCTAGCTAATCCACCTATTTTGTTACCTCCTATGCCAGGAAAACCATTCGTGTTGTATTTATCAGCTATTGACAATACCCTGGGGGAAATTTTGGCTCAACATGATAACAATGGAAATTATTATGTAGTATACTACTTAAGCTATACCTTGGTTATATATGAACATAACTATATGCCTATTAAAAAAGCTTATATTGCCATGGTCTTCATAGCTCAAAAACTATGCCATTACATGTTGAACAATAAGACCATGGTCATTTCAAAAGTAGATCCACTCAAGTATCTACTATCTAAAATATATTTACAAGGCATAATGGTCAAATGGATCATACTTCTTAGTGAGTTTTACATAGAGTATGTTAATCAGAAGGCAATCAAGGGACATGTCCTTATAGATCAACTTGTTGAAGCATCCCTTGCAAACACCAAGCCACTCACATTCTAATTTATTGATGAATATCTAATGACCATCATTGACACACCTCTTGAGGAGTAGTACTAGAAGCTATATTTTGATGGATCATTCATAGAACATGGATCAAGGGTATGCCTCTTATTTATTACACCATAGGGGGATCTAATCCCTAAGTCATTTATGATCAACTTTCCTTATACCAATAACATGGCTGAGTATGAAGCACCTGTCATAGGACTTCGATAGGTAGTACAATGGAACATATCTCATCTCCAATTTTATGGTGATTCTTAGCTAATCATCAATCAAGTCAGACCATTTCCAAACCAAATATGACAAGCTAATTCTATACAAGGCTATGGTTGATACCCTAAAGTAGAAAATTACAAATATCTAATTTGAGCATATACCAAGGGTTAGTAATATAACTATATATGTCATGGCTACTATTGGCTCTCTAATTTGATAAATAAACAAAGCTAGAGATAATAAGTTCCTCATCAAGAATTTGGTTACACCAGCTCATGAACCTTCAATTGTGCTAATGATTTGTGATATTATTGTTCCTAATTATATCTAGTACTTAGACATTTACAACTACCTTCATGACCAAGTTATACCACCTAACCTATCTCAAAAACAAACCAAAGGCTTTATCCATCACTCCACTCATTATAATCTACTTGGATCCACCCTTTACCATTGTAATTTTGATGGAAATTTGCTTCATTATTTAACCTCAGTAGAGTCTACATTAGCATTAAGAGAAGTTCATGAATGGGTATGTGGAACTCATTCTAGTGGGGTAGTCCTATCCAAAAACCTCTTGTGTACTAGTTATTATTATCCCATGATAGATGCAGATGCAACTACATATATAAAGAAGGGTGACAAATGTCAATGACATGCTAATCTAATTCATGCCCCAACCCAAACTTTGAAACTGATGTTGACACCATGGCCATTTGCTACATGGGGACTCAACCTCATTGGGAAGATCAACCCCACTTCATCTGATGACCATACACACATCCTTATAACCATCTAATATTTTACTAAGTGGGTTGAAGCTATACCCCTCACTTACATGATTGGAAAGAAAATTTCTAAGTTCATCTTCAACCATCTCATTTGCCACTATGGTATCCTATCTTACATTATATATGAAAATGGAGGATCATTCAAGAATAAGGATGTTGACAAGCTATGTACCAAATACATCATAAAACATTTTTCATGGCATATTACCCTCAAGGTAATGGCTAGGTTGAAGCATCAAACAAAACCATTATCAATATTCTTAATGATACTGATCATGATTGGCACCTTCAGATATTCCCTACCCTTTGAGCATACCATACTAATCATCATACCCCCACAATAGCCAATCCATATTCAATTTTTTATGGTACTAAATTCATCCTTCCCATTGAGGTCAAATTACCTTCACTACACATATCTTTTAAGCATGTCTTAGATGAGCATGACTATCGATTAACTCACCTACAAGAGCTAGACTTGCTTGATGAAAAATGTGCAACTACACTCAATAATATTGAGGCATATCAGAATCAAATCAAAGGCCACTAAAATCAACATGTCAAGTATAAAACATTTGAACTTGGTGATCTTGTTCTTAAAGAAAACTAAAAAATACCACAGCTAAGAAGAAACATAAAGGTAAACTCAAACCAAACTAGATAGGGCCTTTCATCATTACTATAGATTATGGATTAGGAGCATACAAGCTCACCACACTAGACAGAGATGAACTTCTTGAGCTAATGAATATTATTCATCTTAAGTGGTACTATGCTTGAGTCCTAGGGTGTATTACCTATAAGGACCATTTTAGTTGTGCCATTTTATCACTATTCTTATTTGTACAATTATCATACTTGTCATTCCTCTTAGCCCATTACATCCCCTTTACCATTTTGATCTATCAACTAAATAAGTTCTAATTGACCTTGATTTTGCTATTGGTTGCACCTTTTTATCACCAAGGATTTGATCAATTTCATTATTTGTTTCAAGTACTTCAGATAAAGATCATATTTTGGAGTAGTATGACAAAAGTTTTGATAGTTACATCCTTCGTTTGTTATTCCTTTCTTATCATCAGTCTTAATACTAATTATAACCACCTTTAGGTAAATTAGTACCATTTATCCATGCCATTATGTCTTCGTTATAACTACCTATGGGACAACTAGGGGCAACATTTGTTATTGAGCCTTGACATACCAACATGCCACTTCCTATGCCATACTATGCCTTTTTACCAACTACGTCTATTTTGTTTGAATTGACTAATACACTATTTGAATTCCTCCACTATAGGGTAGAACTATAGTGACTTGAGGTCCTACTCTAGGACTATGTAGGTAGTGCTCAATACTTTTTGAGGTCAGATCAATCACCCTTTTTACCATGCTCTCATCATTTTGTGAGAAACCTAAGTTTGAATGCTCTCACCATTTTATGAGTAACTTAAGTTTAAACACTCTCACCATTTTGTGAGCTTGAAAAATTTAGTGTCTCATCATTCTTAATCAAGTTGAGATACTTCAAAAATTCCAAAAACATTTGTAAAATTATTAGAAAAACTAAAAACACTAACCACTTCTTTGCCTTAAGGCTTTCGGAAACCCTTACTAAGTTGCAAGCAAAATCACTTGTTTTTTAATTTCCCCATCCTTTTTGGGATTTTTCTCTCACTCATTTACCATTTAACAAGACCATTCATATTATTATATCACATTTATTGTGTTTTTTTCATTAGTTATCACATTCTTCCCATTCCCTTAGAGAACTACATTTGGTCTAAAGTTTTTTATTGGATATTACATCCATGGAACTATGTAGGTAACATCCACTTGCCCAGTGCATATGGAGATAACTAAGCCACCCCTTTCCTTTTCTTCTACTCCCCCATTTTTTTCATTTGTTAAGTTGTCATGTATTTTCTAGGGGCAATGTTCATATGGTTTCTATTGCATTATTTATTTATTTGTCTCTACTTATTTTATTTGTTTGTCTGCCTATTTGTTTGCTTTCAACACTATTGCCTTGATTTGATTTATGTGTGTTCATTGGGTGATTCCTTGCCCAAAATTATACTCAAATCCATACATATTCATATGTTTAAATTGTCATCATGGTTTTTATCATTGGTGCATTGTTTTCTATTGAGTATTGGATTACAAGAGTCAGTCCTCATACATATTTTGGCCTAGTCCTCATAATGTTATACCACGATGCCTACTAACACATGATATAGAAAACCTTAGCTTCAATAAGTCTATTAAGTAATGGTAGCATAAAAATCTCTTCATATTGACATCCTATTTCAATCCCAATCATATCCCAAATAGAGTAATTAACCATTAAATAATTTCAACCTTTATTAGTTCAAATGAACATCTCCCTACTAGTAGGTTGTTCCAATTCATCACTACCCTCTATGTTAAGTTATCATCATCCTTGATCAAGTTTATAATGTTTTCCATAATCAAGGTCCAATGATTATAACTGCCTATGGGCAAATTATTATACACAGTCCCACCTATATTTCTCAATGATTATAACTACCTTTGGGCTAATCATTGTGTTCTCACCAAATTTACTTTTGTTGCCCTAACAGGGGCATGTTGTTATCTTGTTTGTCTAATCTAATTGGGGAAACATTATCTTGTTTTTCTATCCTAACTAAGGCATCCCCATCTTCTCAATGATTATACTTATCTTTGGGTAAATCATTGTGTTATCATACCACATTGCCACTATTAGGGTATAATGCTTATAACCACCTTTAGGAAAAATATTGTACACTATCCCAATTGAATTATCAATGATTTAGACTAATTTTTAAAAATAATTGTGTTTTCACTCCATCATCTTTCCTTTCTTTGGTCCCCTCATTTCATTTCTTATCGAGGGACTGTTTATCAACCTACTCGTGCCAACCATTCCCTTGAGGGGGAATCATATAATTAGTTTATCATCATTGAAGTTGTATGCATATAGGACATTTTCATTATTTGAGAAGATGTTATTATACTTATAGCTTACAATGCCTTCCCAAATAGGGGAAAACTATAGACACCTAAATATGGCCATTGATAACCTCTAACTAGGCTTTTGATCAATTTCTACTAAAGTACACAATTTGGCCTAATAACACTAAAGCACATTAAATGAGTTGAAATTGATTTATTAAAGTGCTGATTTTGGCCAGAGTATCATTAAATAAGATAATATAATTTATGGGCCAACGAATTTTGATCAGATAATTTCAAGTCAAAATGCTAATTTTGCACCTAGAAGCTTTAGATTGCTCTTTTTATCAAATCTATTACATGAGACACATGCCTTTATTATTTGGTGTTAGTGACATCTTAAGTGGGATAATAGTTTCAATGCATCTGATATTAAATTCCAATTCTAATCCAGTCAAATTTTGGACCAATAACAAGACATTTTGACCAATTTGATTAATTTGTGTACCAAGAGCCAAAATTTGCACTAAAGTTGACTAATCATGTTTTAGGTTAATTAAACCAAATTAGGGCCTTAAGTTAATTTTACATAGAACTTGTTGAATAAATAATTATTGAAGATTGATTTCTATTACCTACATTAGGTGACATCAGCATATGGAGTGGCATCCATAAGCCATAAATGCATAAAATATCAAGATTATGGGTCTCCCATGCCTCGTTAAGACCCTCCATGCATATTCAATACCCCTCTATCCCAAATATTAATGGGGATATTTTTAGAATGAATTTCATTTTTAGATTTATTCATGGCCATAAATCTCAATCTTGAGATGGATGATCATGGTTGATCCTCAAACCATTCCAAAAATCTATAAATAGGAGGCCTTGCCTATTAAATTTTAAGCTCTTTTATGCCAAACTTATAATGCCCAAATGCATTAAAAAATCATTGCATATTCATGTTATAATTCTAAATTATTGAGCCAAGCCAAGCCAAAGCCAAAGGTGCCAAGAGGAGATGAAGGTAGCCACACTCCATTGAAGAAGATCTCTTGAAGCACAAGATGAGAAAGCCAAAGAAGGAACATTTTGGAGTAATCAAGGATTTGGTAAGAAATTAGTGTTTTGTGTTCATATTTCTTATTTTTTTTCATTTTTAGTTGTGTTCTCAAATGGCTTTCCCTCACTAAGCCCTCCCTAGTAACTAAGCCTAGAGATGTATGCTAACTAGTGTGTTAGTTTTTCATTTTGATTTCATTTTATCACTAACAAGATAATACCACCTCTCTTGAGTCAAATTCCTAGTTCACATAGAGTAGCTAGATGCCTTGGTATAAATAGGGTTGAAAGTACCAGATTGATGATCATAAGTCACACTAAGCATCCCCTTGGTTTTTAAATGTTCTTTAACCCTTAGAAAAGGGTCCCACTACTTTAGCTCACCAATTTAAAGTTTAAAGGATGTTCTATGCCTAGATGTTACTTCAATATTCTCCCATTTTTTGAATGTGGTCCTCTTAATAATTATTGGGAGGCTGTGGAGGAGCCCTTTCTTCTTGGTCCTATATAGGCCATCAATGCCATGGAGTAATTGATATACTACCTCTTGCTCTGCTAGCTTATTATGGACATGTATGGGTAGCTTGAGTGGTTGGCTATAATTTCCTTTAATTTTGATGATTGTAAAATCTAGATACAACCAGATATATCTCATAGTCTCAACATACTTTTTGACTAGTGGGATAACCCTCTCCATGGGATGACTAGATATAAACTCACTAAGGGCTGGATATATGTAATCATAGATGAATTGGATGTGATATTTATATTTAAATATGTGTAGTTTGGAATAATATTGGGAGACTATCTGTGTCCCACTAGGTGACCATTACCTTAGGTTGGGAATCTTTGTTGTTACACAAAGGGCATCCATAAGGTATGACATCATGAAAAAATGGGTACTTTTCTTCTTTTTGATTGCAAAAATATACCTTCTCAAAGAAATGTAGATAATTTCACCTAGAGGAGGGGTTAGCTACTTTTCAACCATGAAGTAGACTATAGGCACCCAAACCTAGTCTACATAAGTAGTGGTTGCATTCCCACACAATCTATTTAGCATGGTCATAATCATCCTAATTTAAGCTTGAATTGGTTGATTGGGATGTTATTGTTAACGTTTGAAAAGACCTAGTTCTTAGAATATATCCATAAGGCTAGAATGTCTTTCAAATTATTCTTTTGGGCCTAGGCATTAATAGAAGGTAGGTCAACTTGGGGTTTGGCAAATGTATAGTAGTTTTCAAATGCTACAACAAAAATATAAGATACATTTATATGAGTATGTTCATTGATTAACATGCCCTTATCAATTTTACCATCTTTAAAAATAGGATCAAGAATGTCAAGACAATGAAGTATCTCAGGTTTTGCTACCGCATAATGTAGGCCCATCATTTGGATTGCAACTATGTCATAGTAGAGCCTCTTGGTAGACACATTCTTCTCTTCTTCCTAGGTGATGGTGAGTCAGTCTTCAATGGTCCATAAAAGCTTAAACCAATTATTTTCCCTCATATTTAGAGCATTGGCATCAAATTCTATATATGTGAAAATCCTACCCTTAATATCCATGGTCAGATAGAGATCCACATCTTCCTTTAAAACACCTTTCCTAGTTTTTATGGCTATGAATTGATCAAATTGATCACTAGTGGACTATAATTTGATTCTAGATTGAATTATCCTTGCACTGGCAATAATTCAATGTCCTTTAGCTTGATTATGATAAAAATATGTTCAAATTAGGGATTTTATACTTGTTAAGGCTTTTTAAAAGGTTTTCACAGTGCTTTAATGGTGGAAACTAATTCAAACAATGAGTTTCATGCCTTAGATTTTATTTAGATCATGTATTTATACCTTTTCTTTTTTGGGTCCATGAAATCTCTAAATCTAATTTGGCACTTATGTGGCTCTACCATGTCACATAGCTCATTAATATTTAAAAAGTGACCATTTATCCTTTAAGACACATGTCAACATCCTATCAGGTCTTAGCTTATTAAAAATTCTTCCTCACCTCACACTATTGATTTGGATCTAAAAGCTTGAATGTTATTGGTTGATTTTATGCTTGGCACCTAAGATTATGCCATGTGTCACTTCCATGGGATTTATCTATGCTTTCAGATATCATTTTCATCTCATTCCAAATTCTTGGCACCACATGGTAGTTTCTCATTGATCTTTGGTCTCTTTGAAAAGTTAACTTTCAATATGCACCATTGGATCATGGTTGCATGAATCAACACATACTATTAATCTAAATCCTCTAGGTTCTATCCTTTGTTCTATGAGCTATTGATTTTCTATCTCAATATCCATGATGGTGACATTTTTTACCTTTTCTCTCTTCTTCAGGATTCATTAAAATTTTGATTTAATGCTCACCATTGATTGAAATACATACATCTGGGAGCACACCATTGATATTTGGGAAGATGCTTAAGTTTTAACTATCCATCATGGGTATGACACTTGTCATCTCCATGCTTACTCATTGGGATTTGAATTTTCAACCTTCACTTTGTACCATCAGATCATCTTCGATGATCAAATGTGCTCTATCAGATCTCAATCAAAGGGTTGAATGCCATTGGGTGCTTATTATTCTCTTACCAAAATTGTGACACTTGTCACCTTCTCTCTTGTCTTGGGGCTCCATTGAAGCTTTGAATTAATACACACCATTGATTGAAATGTTTACTTTTAGCCATTTACCATTGATATTCAATAAGATGATTTATATTTAACTTTAGGGTCGTGGCTTGAATTTTCACCTTTAATCTCATACCATTAGATCAAATTCACTCAAACAAATGTGCATAATCGATCCTATGGATAATAAAATAAAGTAAGGCTTAGGAAAAATAGAGAACTTAGGCTAAATTTTTAGACTATAGCTTTATTCTTGTTGATAAACATGATAAAACCTTAGGATAAAATTTTAGGCTAAGTTTTAAAACATAATAAAGGGAGCACTACGTTTAGTTAGTCCATGCAAATAATAAATAATTAAGGGGGTCTCAGGACATAAAGAACTTTAGAATTAATATTTTAGACTAAGGTTTTATTCTTGTTAATAAACATGAATAATATATTAGGATAAGATATAAAATAAGTTTTAAATGAACATAAATCATTCCTACATAATTTTCAAATAAAAATACCTACATAAATTTGAATTCAAATTTAAAACGCTTAGGCTACAAGAATTAGACTAAGGGTTTCTAGATGCTAAAACATGAATTGAATTGAACATTTAAGACTAATGATTAATCAAAGGGAAAATTTATCATTAAAGCTTAAAAACTTAGACATTATCCATAATATTGAGACTCCATTAAACCTGTAACTTGGAAACACAAAAGCAACCATTAGAAACCTTAATAAAAATAAGATAAGGATCAAATAGAAACATGTTAGCTAAGATAAATAAGAACTAGGCATGGATGATCTTCAAATATTTTTTTTTATCAAGTGGAATTTTCAATTCAAAGTATAAATTTACAAAATTTTGAAACAAAGGGTCTCCATTTTTAGAAATAGGGGTATGTTGACCTCAACAAATGGTGACTTCTAGGGGAAACATTAACAAATGTTAGAATTTAGAGACTCTGGTTTAGGA
This sequence comes from Torreya grandis, assembly GCA_037957365.1. Lineage (NCBI taxonomy): Eukaryota > Viridiplantae > Streptophyta > Pinopsida > Cupressales > Taxaceae > Torreya > Torreya grandis. The sequence continues at coordinate 3,398,144 of JARHVA010000721.1, read as the reverse complement.
TAATAACTAGGTTGATTATTCCACATGATCAGGTACCATAGTTAAGATCAAGCCATAATTAAAAAAAGTCTCACACATGAAAAATTAGGATTAAACATCAAAACATAGCCATGTAATGTGTGTGCTTTGATTCCACTTACTGATTTCCATGGGGTTTATAGAACAACTTATAGATTCATGACCTTGATCATTAACATTGACTTATAGCATTTTTAGATATTCATTAAGAATCATTATTTAGCTTAGAGAAGGCTTGGGCATTGCTCTGCTACCAGCCAAGCATTTACAGCCTGATAGAGATACCTTTGGCTCCACTCAAGGCCTTGTTCCACTACTAGCTAGGCATCCATAGCCTTGATGGAGATTACTAAAATCACCTTTTCTTATAAAGCTTTTGAATTCTATAATAAAACTCTTAATTTTGTATTTTTAGATATTTTTGGTTTTCTAACAAAGGTTGGGAACTAGAGTAGCTAGGTTTTGGGATTTGGTTAGATGTTTGATCTTCAGACAATCATCATTGGTTGTAAACTTTATCCTAAGCAATTTATGTTTTTAAAGTGCAAACATGACTTTATCTTAATAATTCAAACTTTCATCCTACATAAGCCATAATTATTAGAATTAGGTTTAAGATTTTAGGAACAACCTCGTGGAAACTAGCCTTTACCAACTTCTCAGTATTATAACATCAAGATCATATTTCAAGATCCATGATCAATCATTTAGAGAATTCATACCTACATTTATGATTTGTTTACCCTTGATAAATTACATGCATTAAAGCTTAAGGATTGTCTTGAAAAGACTTATTGAAAGTAGGGAACAATTAAAAGGATAGGAAACACATAACATGTAAACAAAAATAAAAAAGCAAATAAATACTTACATGCACTATTTGAAAATAAGGAATAGGAAGGAAAGAAACTAATATAAGCCTAACCACACTAATTCTAGCTAATCTTATAGATTACTCCATGTAGACTTGAGGTGGAGTAGTAAAGAAGTAGTGTTTGAGATATTTCCCATTTGTTGGAAATGTGAACTGTACTCACAAGTCTTTGAGCTTGAGGTGTTGTCTCCTACTATTTCAATAATCTAATAGGGGCCAATACACAAAGGTGTGTATTTTCCATGCTTCCCCTTAGGTTAAAATGCTTTATCACATATAAGAACCAAGTCTCCTTGTCTAAACACATTAATTTTAGAATGTTTATCAAACCATCTCTTCACTATGGTTTGATGCCTACTGAAATTGGAAAAAGCTTCTTCTCTTGCATCCTCTATTTGGATAATATCAAGTAACCTTGAAATTGTAAACTCATAATCCTCTCATTTTATGTACTCTTGCATAAATTTTAGGTTGGTAGCTTAAGAGTGATGGGGAATAGAGGTTTTTGACCATATACAAGCAAAAATAGTGTTGCTTTTAGAGATTGATTGAATATTGTTCTATTATCCCAAAGCACATACCTGAGTAACTTGTGCCATGTTCTTGGTTTTTTAGTAATAGGCTTCCTAATGGTTTTCATCAAATTCTTATTTGTCGACTCAGAAACCCCATTGCCTTGAGGGTAATGGTTTGAGTAAAACTTGAGAATAATGTTGTTGTCATTTGACCACTCAGTCATCTCAATGGATATGAAGGTAGATCACTTATCACAAACTAGAGATATTGGTGTTCCAAATCTTGTACATATATTCTCTTCCAAGAAATTAATCACATCTTCCATCCTTCATTATTTGGTTACTACTAATTTTTTCCATCTAGTGTATTAGTTAGTAGTAGTGAGCACATACTTGTGTCCTTGTAAAGAATTAAGTTTGATGACTCCCATAAAATATAATCCCCATTGAGTAAAGGGTTTATAAATCATCATTGGATTTAATGGCATGACTACTTTGGGTTCTTTAGTTTTGAAAATTTGGCATAGGTGACACTCTCTCACATGCTTGTGAGCATATTTGAAGATAGTAGGCCAATAATAACCAGCCCTAAGGATCTTATGTACTGTTGTCCTTCGATATGGGTGTCCACTTCCTAAATTATCATGAAAATTACTTAGGATCTCATTAGCTTCCTATTTAGAGATACATCTTAGGTATATTCCTTCATAATTATTCTTGAAAAGTACTCCATATTTGATTAGGAAATGAGCTATCCTAAGCCATAAATCTCTCTTTTTCTCCCTTGTCAACCCTACATGACAAGTTCCATTGATTAGTAAATGAACAATTAAATCATACCAATCATTAGGTTGAAAACCTTATTACTTTACCTACATGATAATTAGCTTGGGATTAGTATTGACAATTAATTTTATTAGCCCTTGGCACCTTACCAGTTTGGCAGTCTTAATTTCTAGATCATATTCTTGAAGTAAAAACATCCATTTACCTCTTCTTTCCCTTAATTCATATTGGATAAGCGTGAGCTTAGTGGTATTATCTACTAGTATTGGATACACCTTATTTCTAAGAATATAATGCCTAAATTTCTTCACTACCTTGACTAAAACACATGCTTATTTGTCAATTTGGGAATAGTTTAACTCAAAATTTTTAAAATTGGTACTCATGAAGGGAATAAGATGATCACATCCATCTATTTTATAAGTTAGGAAAACTATAATTATATGGTCAAAAGTAAAGGAATAAATATAAAAATCATTTAAAAAATAAAGGCTTATCAATATTGGTGCTTGTGCTATTGCTTATTTTATATCCTTGAAGGCTTTTTTGGTTTCTTCATTCCATGTGATCTTGGCATATTTCTTCAACATATAATTCAAATATATCACTATCTCTGTAAAACTAAAAATAAACTTTCTCACAAAATTGATCTTTCGAAAGAAAGATTTCAATTATTTTAGGGGATTCTATATTAGATATAGCATCTACTCTATCAAGGTCTATAGAAATATACTCTTTAGTTATAACATGTCCTAACAATTTTCCCTTAGTGACACAAAAAATAATTTTCTTGGGATTGAGATAAATTCCATACATTCTACACCTTTCAAATAACTGCTACAAGTGCATGATATGATCCTCCATATTTTTGAAAATATAGTCAATTCATCCATGTAAATGATAATGCATTTGCTTATAAAACCATAGAAAGCATGGTCCTTTTCTCTTTAAAATGTTGGATTTGAATTTATTAGCCCAAAAGGCATTATTTTATAGGTAAAAGTTCCCCACTTAGTAGCAAATTCAATCTTTAATTTGTCTTCCTTGTTCACAAGCACTTAGTTATATCCTAAAAATCCATCATGAAAAGACATCATTATTGAACCACTAACAATTTGATTAACTTGATCAAGAGAAGGCAAAGGATAGTTGTCTTTTTCAGAATCTCTATTCATATTTATAAAGTCTACGCACAGTCTAATTTCCCCATTTTTCTTCTTGATTGGCACTAAGTTAGCTACCCATGTGGAGTGTCTAATGGGAAACACTATCTTTGCATCTAGGAACTTCTTGACCTCCTTGTATATAAAAGGTTCCAAGACAGGGTTAACTGGTCTCTATTTTTGCCTAAAAGGATTGTAGGCTTCTTTTAAAGGTATGGTCTGAGTGATGACTCTATGATGAAAGATATTTAAGTCCTAATATAACCATGCTGCAACATATTTATACTTGGTCAATATCTCTTTGTATTTTATTAACTCTTAACTAGTGGTGGTTATACCAATATTCACTAGCTGGGGTTGACCTTAAGTTCCTAGGTCAATTGATTTATAATATTTCTCATTCACCTTGATAACTTTGATAGTATTAGATAATTTATCCTTGTCAAATAACCTTTTTATGGAGATCATGCCCTTGGGAATTTTATTGTCACTTAATTTCATAATTATGTCATCAATATTACCTTTATCAAAAGCATTTTCATTAGCTTCATCAATGAAGTGTGCCTCAAATACTCCTAAACTATTCATGAAGTCTAAAATCTAGTAGTCATCACTGAATACCTATAAATGATTAATATTATCAAGGACTGAGGGATAAATAATCAATTCAAAACTAAGGCTTCCTAGTTTAGAGTCTTGGTTGGGCATGAGATTAGCTGTAGTTGAGGCTAGTTCATCAACAAGCTTCTTTTCTTTCCTAAGAATTGAAACAATGTTAAAAGCATCAAAATATTCTATTAGGGCCAAAACTCTAAACTTATATTTCTTAAGGTAAGACAATTTACACTGGTACTTACTTTTAACTTGATTAAATACTAGTTTTGAGTCAGCATAAACCAAAAGTTCTTTAACTTTGTGTTTGATGGCAAATTGTAGACCTAAGATTAGAGTCTTATACTCTACCAAGTTGTTAGTGCATGCAAACTAAAGTCTATAATAAGTATTAAATTCTTTCCTAATATGATCAATCAAGACAATTCCTACACCAGAACCAAACTTACACCTTGCACCATCAAAAAATAATTTCCATATTATAGGCATAACATGACTATCTCTAGAGTCACATACAATAGAGGTGTTAAGAGTGTAAAATCCTAACTTAAGATTGGCCATGTTGACCCTTTCATTTACAACATTGTACTTGATGATCATATGTTTCATCTTGGGTTCTCTTTCAATTTGAAATTGATTTGGAACTCCCTTTCATGGAAGCCACATGTGTGAATAGTCAGTAGACATGTAACCATTCAAAGAAATAGTCTAGTCTGTGTTGAGTATCATTCCATAAGCATAAGGAATATCCACCACTTAGATGTCTATAAAATATTATATCCTTATCTCAAATGCAAGCTTCATGTGAACATTCAACAACTCTCCAATTAATTTTACACTAGATTTATCTAATTGAGTAATAACCCAATAAAATTTTATTAGAGTCAAACTTAGTTGCTCACAAACACCTTTAGGCATGATGTTAGTAGAAGCACTTGCATATAGAAAACAATTATGCAAATTAGTACCAATTTTTTTGACTATAAGAAATAAATGTGGGACATCTACCTTGTTCTTATGCATAAAAACATTAGCATTTGTAGCCTTAGGTGACTTACCAGGATTCTTAGATAAAGATTAAAGTAACAAATATGTTTGCTCAATTATTTATGTTAGTTCATGTAGTGTGATGTTAGCCTTAATCCTTTTCATGTCTTCAACTATATTGTACCCACCATTAGTAGAAGTAATAGATGAATCAACATTATGATTAGAATTACTTCCTTTGGGAGGTTCAGGATTATTATCAGCTGTAGGATCAAGATGAGTGTCAAAATTATTTGGTAGAGTTGAAGTAGTCAAAGGATACTTCTCCCTATTCCTTAGAGGATAGGTCTTCTTCAAATACTACTAAAAAGAATGCACCTCTTCAGGGGTACCATCAGGCTCATTCTCTTCTTGAAAAGGGAAGTCAAATGTTTCCACCATTGAGGTTGTATCTATAGATTTGTATGACTTGAAAGATCCAAATGTACCTACAAAATTATCTCTGTTAGATCCGATTTCAAGTGTATTCAACTCATCCTAAAATAATTCACAAACATTATAGAATTCAATACAGTCTAACTCATCATGATTCAAAGTATTGTGAACCCTACAATATTTAGTTAGAGAAACATCATAAATATTAATCTCAGGGTTATTCTTGATTGATGATGACTCATTATTGTTATTATTTCTAGTTTTACCATTTTGAAACCAGTTGTTAGGCCTATTGAATCTTTGATATGAATAATTCCTATTGGAGTTTTCCCTAGTATTTCCTACTTATTTTTGCAATTGAAGGAAGTTAGTACTCAAATTTTGAACCATCTTAAGTATGGATTCATTTTCATTCTTTGGTGAATCTAAATTACCAACTTTATTATTACTAGTTGGTGGCATCAAAACTCTCTGGTCTTATGGATGAAATCCATTTGTAGTATTATTGTTCAATAATCCCAAATTTTGGCTAAGATGAGCATGGCTTAAGGGTAACTAATTCAAGACTAATGTCTAATTTAGGGTAGTCACATTTTTATTGGCATTATGAATGACATTCAGTGTTAGGAAAGTGGGGTTGACATTTGGGATGGCATATACAAGCTGACCTTGAGGCTGCATTTGATCATTGATTGTTACAACTTCACCATAAGCCAATGCTAAGGTGTTTATGACTCCAATATATATTTTAAGAAACATATAATTCATGGGGTCTAAAGCATCCTTATAGCTTTTTAAAGCCAAAGCCTCATCAGGTTTGTAAGGAGCTATGGTTATACTTAACATATTATGAAATCTAGCATTGAAAGCTCTAATGGTCTCACTAGAATCTCTTTTAATAGTGGTGAATTACTAATACAAAAGGTAAGGACTAATGATTTTACAAAATTAATTAAAAAATATCCTATTAAAATCATTCTAGCTAGTGATATAGTTTTTTGGAAGGTTGAGATACCACTCATATGTAGCATCTTTGAAAGTAAATGGGAAAAATCTGCATGCTACATCTTCATTAACTACATTTAACAACCTTAAAGAATATTTGAAAGATTTAATATGTTCTTAAATTATGATAACACCATCAACACTGAAAGATGGCAAATATTTCATAGGATTTTAGGGTAAGTCATGCACCTAACTAGGCATATTGATGGAAGATCTACCTAACCAAGCCATATCTTGATAAATATTAAACATAAGAGTAATTTGAATAGGTGAAGTAGGCTAAGATTTAGAAATGCTTCACTTACCTTTATCTACTCTTGATTTTTTATGATCTTCTAATGAAATGAGAGGCAATATTGATTTAGACCTTGACTTAGTCTTAACTCTTGGTAGTTATAGCTTATAAACCTTGAATCCTATCCAAAATACGACTTAGAAACCTTATATTTGCAAACATGAATGATATTTCTTAGTTATTACAAATAACAATCTAATTCTTACCTATGAGTAGATTTACATGTTTAAGATTCCTAAGTTAATCAAGCTTGCACAAACTTAAGTAAATCTTTTCAAAGAACAACTATCTTTGATTGAATAAGCTCAAAGATATATCTAAACTTGAGAATTTCAATGATATTTATAAGTATAATTCTCAATAAACCTAAATTTGAAAAGAATCAATCAAAATTTGAAAAAAATTACTATCACTAATTTCAAATGAGGAATATTCAGCAAACTTAAGCTACCTTTGCAAACATTTACCATGAATCTTCAAAGAATGACAATCTTCAGCTAGACAAGCCTAGAGATTGGTCTTAAACCACACACATCAATGATATTTACACAATTATGATAAAATAAACACAAGTACACAAATAATTCATTGATATTTGGACATATTTCACTAAAGTTAGTAAAGACACCACCAATTTACAAAGATTCAACTAATGCTCTCCTTCTATCACCATCATAATGTGTTCCCTATTGATGCATGTATGTGTATCATAGGTAGTTTTGAGTGTTTATAAAACACTACTAATTTTTGAATTCAAATAATCTAATGTATGAGTTGTAAGTTATGATAATATTGTTATCTTTGGTGGAATAATAGTAAAACATGTGAGCTATTTCACAATATTTATAAAGTTTGGTTGTTGGGAGCAATCATGGCCTGATAGTTAATATTTATGAAAATGAGAGTAATCTAAGTTAAATGAAGTGAATTATGTTAAAATTAATAAATATAAATCTAAGATACGATGGATATTCACAATGAAGCTAATCTAGAGTGAATGGATCAAAGAAAAGGCAAAAAGAAGGGTAGGGCAAAGAAGGGACATATTGATGTTGCTGATCTTTAACACAAATATTATGAAAAAGTTCAAATATCCTCCAAATATGCACTTGAAACCAATATATATCATGAGATAGAATAAGCTCAAATATTACTACACATCAGGCAAACACCTAAGAAAATGAAAGAATGAAGATAAAAACTTGGTTCACTTTAAAGATTTATCCCTGTAACTAAACAACATAAATAAATTCACATGAAAGACAAAGATAAAAAATTGAACTTAAGAATCTTTAGTCAACCTAGCTTTAGCATAAGTTAACAACTCTACATTTGAAAAAAGTGCACATCAAGAATAAATAAGAACCATTCAAATCTGAATTGCAAACCAGATAATTGAGAGAGAAGCCATGATACAATTCACAAAAATAAAGGAGACAAACTTTTCAAAATTCTATGTTTGTATTAAATTAATCCATAATTAGCATAAAGTTATTGCTAAAAACTCCCTCCTCTTTTTACAATTGAAAATACCTATTTATATAGATAATTCATGAGGTATACCGGTCAGTCATGTCAAATGTTAAGGACAACTATCATTTTACATCATTCTAGAACCTTTTAAACACTCCAAATGACTAAGCTATAGGAAGTGTGCTTTACAAGTTATGAATGCCTTTACAAATAAGAATATTCTCTTTTGAAAATATTACACATGTTAAGTTACAAAATTAATATTTCTAAATCAACTAGTTTGACCTTGAGATCCTTTTGATTCTGAAATACCTTGTTGCTATTATTGCAAGATCTTTATTACATTAGCATGTTGCTCATCTATCAACTTCACATTGATAATAGGATCCATGAAGATTCCATACTGTAGATATGATAAGTCTAAATATTAATTTTCATCCTTTTCCATGGCTTATTTAACACTCATTACATTCTCTATCCTTTCTTCAACATGTAGGATCATATCTAAAATCCTACTGTTGTCAGCCCCAATCCTTCTTTGGCTCTAGTTTCTCACTTCATACATAACCTCAGCATATCTCAACTTGAATTCTTCATCAATGATTTTCCATGTGGGTGTGAGAGTAGTGGGATCTATGATCATGCTCCCAAGTATCTATTCCATCCTCTCTATCCATTACTTACCATCTTCATGAAGTTTCTCTAGGTTCATGGACCATTTGCTCAAACCCTTGATCTTATCCACTAATATTGCCATGGCCATGTTCAGGTGGGATAAGATAATTGTTTCAAATCTAGGGATTTGATCTTTTGTCAAGATACTGATCAAATCTTTTAATTTGCTGCTTGAGTTTTGTCATTGGTGAACTAGATTCTTGGCCACAATATACTATTAGATCACCACATTCTATCTAGATTTCATTGCTTTCAAAGAGTTGAACATATCAAAAAAGGATGCTTCAAACATATTTATCATGGACTCCAATACTAATAAGATAGATTGATTTTAAAATATTTATTTCTATTACTGCATGCCTTTGAGGGCATCTTGCAATTGTGCTAACTATGCTTGGGCTAATTCAAGCACGTTCTCCTAAAAAATAAGGTTTTATCTAGGCTTTTTTCCTACCATTGGATTCAAATTGGTCAATGGTTTTAATTTTTAGAAAGTGATCTCCTCTCCACCAACCATGACCTTCCTCTCTATTACTCTCTACAAGCCAACTATCTTGGGGTCACCAACTAAGGATTATATTACCTATAGAGCTAGGATCTCTATTTGTGCTCCACTTAACTCTTCTAGAGTAGCTAATATTTTTTCATCTTCCTTTTATAGATCCAAAATCCATGGCTTGATCTCTTCATGCACATCGCTGTTGATGGCTTGCATCATAACTCAAGGATGGTCCTTAGTGGGGACTTTATACAATTTGGGTCCATAAACAAACCACTCTGGAATAGCTAGTCTATAAATTAGGTTCTCTTCACTAAATAAATCAACTTCACTCAAAGGATGAGTGGAAGTCACCTTGGGTTTCTTTGTCTTTACTTGAACAATGGCTAGTTTAGCCTTTCTCTTAGGGGTATCCATAAGAACTAAATCCAACAATTTCTTCCCCTTTTCTTCCTTTATTTCTTCCATTTCTTCATTATCTGATTCATAAGCTAGTGATAAAACTTTAGGTCCATCTTCTATAGTCTCATTAGAGTCTAATGCTACCATGTGAATATCTTCCAATGGTGATCTTTGTTCCTCTACTTGGGCTAAAGAAGATGCAATCTCATCAAGCCTTATTTCCTCTAATCTTTGCTCCATCTATGCCTCAAGTTTGTTCTCTATTTTAGGTTGAGCTGATGGAGGTCTGGCTAATGTACCACCTATCAAATGATATTTTTTGGGCCCCAATTTTCACCTATCATCTCCTTTCTTATTTCTATCTAGTCTAGGCTCAGGTTTAAGGTTATGCTCCTTCAACCTTCTTATGACCTTAGAGTAGCTGGATGCCTTGGTATAAATAGGGTCAAAAGCACTAGGTTGATGATCATAAGACACATTAAGAAACCCCTTAGATTTTAAAAGTTATTTAACCCTTAGATAAGGGTCCCACTGCTTCAGCTCATTAATTTGTAGTTTTAAGGATGTTCTATGTCTAGATGTTGCTTCAACGTTCTCCCATTGTTTGAATATGGTCCTCCCAATAGTTATTGGGAGGCTATGGAGGAGCCCTTTCTTCTTGGTCCTGCATAGACCATCAATTCCATGGAGTAATTGATATGCTACCTCTTGCTTTACTAACTTATTAGGGACATGGATTTGTAGATTGAGTGGTTGGCTCTAAGTTCTTTCAATTCTAATGATTGTATGGTCTTTATACAACTAGATATCTCCCATAGTCTCAACATACTTCCTGACTAGTGGGATGACCCTCTCCATGGGATGACCAGTTATAGTCTCACTAAGAGATAGATAGATGAAATCACAAATGAACTAGATGTGATCTCTGTATTTAAATATGTATAGTTTGGAATAATATTGGGAGACTATTTATGTCCCTCTAGGTGACCATTCCCTCAAGTTTTGAATCTTTTTTATTACACAAAGGGCATCTAAAAGGTATGACATCATGAAAAATGGGTAATTTTCTTCTTTTTGATTGCAAAAATTTTCCTACTCAAATAAATGTAGATAATTTTACCTAGAGGAGGGGTCATCTGCTTTTTAACCATGAAGTAGACTATAGGCACCCAGACCTATTCTACATAAGTAGTGGTTGCATTCTCACACAATCTATTTAGCATGGTCATAATCATCCTAATTCTAGGCCTAAATTGGCTAATTGGGATGTTCTCATTGAAGTCTAAAAAGACTTGGTTCCTAGAATATATCCATAAGGCTAAAATATCTTTCAAATTATTTTGTTGGGCCTAGGCATTAATAGAAGGTAGGTCAACTTGGGGTTTGGGAAATTTATAGTAGTTTTCAAATGCTATAGTAGAAATATAGGCTACATTTTTATGAGCATGTTCATTGATTAACATAACCTTATCAATTTTAACATCTTTAAAAATAAGATCGAGAATGTTGATACAATGAAGTACCTTAGGTTTTTCTACCATATAATGTAGGCCCATAATTTATATTGCAACTATGTCATAGTAGAGCCTCTTTGTAGACAAATTATTCTCTTCTTCTTGGGTGATGGTAGGTTAGTCTTCAATGGTCTAAAAAAGCTTAGACTAATTATTTTCCCTTGTATTTTGAGTAGTGGCATAAAATTTTATATCTTTAAAATCCTACCCTCAGTATCCATGGTTAGATAGATCTCTACATCTTCTTTTGAAACACCCTTCCTAGCTACCATGGCTATAAATTGATCAAAATGATCACTAGTGGACTATAATTTGATTCTGGATTGAATTATCCTTACAAAAGTGATAATTCAATGTCCTTTATCTTGACTATGATAAACACAAGATCAAATTAGGGATTCTATGTTTGCTAGGGCTTTTATGAAGGTTTTCATAGTGTTTTAATGGAAACAACTAATTCAAACAATGAGTCTCATGCTTTAGATCTTGTTTGGATTATGTATTTATACCTTTGCCTTTTTAGGTCCATAAAATATCCAAATCTAACTTGGCACTTATGTGGCTCCATCATGTCACACAACTCATTAATATTTAAAAATTGATCGTTTATCCTTTAAGACACATGCCAACATCATATTGGGTCTCAATTTGTTGAAAAGTCTTTCTCACCTCACACCATTGATTTGGATCCAAAAGGTCAAACATTATTATTCAATTTTATGCTTGAATCCTAAGATTATGCCATGTATCTATAACTTTCATGGGCTTTATCTATGCTTCCAACTATCATTTTACTCCCAAGGCAATGTCTTTGCACCACCTGGTAGCTTCTCATTCATCCTTGGGCTCTTTGAAAATTTAGCTTTCCATATACACCATTGGATCATGGTTGTGTAGATCAATACACACTATTGATCTATATCTCTAGGGTTCTATCCTTTTCTCCATGAGTCATTGATTTTCTATCTCAATCTCCATAATGGTGACACTTTTCACCTTTTTACTCTTCTCTAGGCTTCATTAAAGTTTTTAATGAATGCTCACCATTGATTAAAATGTGTACATCTGGAATCACACCATTGATCTTTAGGAAGATGCTCAAGTTTTTTATATCCATCATGGGTATGAAACTTATCATCTCTATGCTTGATCACTAGGATTTTACTTTTCAACCTTTGCTTTGCATCATCGGATCATCTTTGATTGATCAAATGCACTCTATCAGATCTCATTCTGAGGGGTTGAATGCCATTAGTTTCTCACTATTATCTTACCAAAATCATGACACTTGTCACATTCTCACTTATATTATGGATCCATTAAATATTTGAATTGATACACACCATTGATTAAAATGTGTAATTTCAGCCATGTACTGTCAATCTTCAGGAAGATGATTGAGATTTAACTTGGGGGCCATGGTTTGAATTTTTAACTTTAATCTTGCACTATTAAAACAACTTTTCCTAAGCAAATATGCACCATTGATCTTACTAAAAATAAAATAATGAAATTAAGGCTCATGAAATATAAAGAACTTAGGCTAAAGTTTTAGACTATGGTTTTATTTGTGTTGATAAACATGATAAAACCTTAGAATAAAATTTTGAGCTAAGATTTAAAACATAATAAAGGGGGGCCTATGTTTAGTTAGTATATGCAAATAATAGATAATTAAGGGGGTCTTGGGATATAAATAACTTTAGCATTAAGATTTTAGACTAAGGTTTTATTGATCTTAATAAACATGACTAAGGTCTTAGGATAAAATATAACCTAAGTTTTAAATGAACATAAAGCATTCTTGCATAATTTTCAAATAAAAAGACTTAATCTAATCTCAATTAGAGGGGTTAAACATCATTAGGTGCCTGTTCTTCTCTTGACAAAATAGTGACACTTGTCACCTTCTCACTTGTCTTGGGGCTCTGTTAAAGATTTGACTTGATATGCACCATTGAGCAAATGTGTACTCTTAGCTATGTACCATCAATCTTTGGGAAGATGATTGAAATTTAACTTGGGGGACATGGCTTTAATTTTCAACTTAATCTCTCACTATTAGATCAACTTCTTTTGAGTAAATGTGCACCATCGATCTTATAGACAATAAAATAAAACAAGGCTTGAGAAATATAGAGAACTTAGGCTAAAGTTATAGACTATGGTTTTATTCATGTTGATAAACATGATAACAACTTAAGATAAAATTATAAGATAAGTTTTAAAACATAATAAAGTGGGCCCTGTGTTTAGTTAGTTAATGCAAATAATAAATAATTAAAGGGGTCTTGGGATATAAATAACTTGAGCATTAAGATTTTAAACTATGGTTTTATTCATGTTAATAAATGTGACTAAGATCTTAGGATAAAATTAATCCAAGTTTTAAACAAACATAAGGCATTCCCACATAATTTTAAAATAAAAAGACCCATGTAAATTTGAATTCAAACTTAAAAGGCTTAGAATAAAATAATTAAACTAATGGTTTCTAGATGCTCAAACATGAATTCAGTTGAACATTTAAGAACTGATGGCTAATCAAAGGGTCAATTTATCATTAAATCTCAATACCCTAGACATTGTCCATAATGTTGAGACTCTATTTAACCTACAACCTAGAAACATAAAATAAACCATTATCAACCTTATAAAAAATAAGATAAGGATCAAACAAAAACGTATCAGCTAAGCTAAGTGAGAACTAGGCATGGATGATCTTCAAATAAAAAATTATTATCAAGTGGCATTTTCAATTCAAGGCACAAATTTTTAAAATTTTGAAACAAGGGTCCTCATTTTTAAAAATGGGTGTATGTTGACCTCAACACCTTACACCAAATCATTGATTTTAATGGGCCCTACTAAATTGAAATGTCCATAGTCCAAGTGAATATTTTTTTTATTTTTTAGAAACTATAGATACTAAAATATAGTATTAGCTACTTGATAATGACAAGCTTGACATACATTTACCATTCATGACTTAATAAGACAAACAAAATCCTAATATACCATTATTTCACACCTACATGTTATATTATTAGTAAATCCTTTTATTTTGTTGTTAGACACCTATATAAACCTCATTGTATATTTCAAAATTTCTAAATATATTGAGAAAACATATATAGACTATTAGTTTAGTATACCTATACACCAGGTGAGTTTCACCAATTGATAATGACCTAATCTAGTTGATATAGACCTCCTCTGAGCAATGGATACTTTCTAAAATCAAACCTCCCCATAAGGTTGAACCATTTTCCTAGTGTGTTGACAGCATGAGAAATTAATCAATTGGATTCATATATAATTAAACTAAGTTCTCATTAAAAATGGACTTGACACTTATTTGGTACTCATCTATGCACTATTGCACATTGAAAAAATCTACCCTATTATTCATAAATTGTGAATCTATCACTAAGAGCAGTCACAAGCCAAGTATAAAGCATACAAAATCCAAGTCAAAACAAGCATTTTCAAGTATCAAATCTAAATCATTATTTGGATAGATATATTAAAGGAGAACAATTAAAAAATCACATTAGGTGGGAGAAAAATGTATGGATTGATTTATCTTAGAGTATCAGATATGTAGGCATTTATCAATCATAAAATAATAGTGATTGGGCTTAGATCAACCCATTACTTTTTGCCCATGTTTTTTCATATTTCTAGACCTTACAAGCACACTTAGGGTTTAAAGGCAAGTGAGACTAATTTTTATAGTTTCATGCATCATCAAGGCTTGGGATCATAAATATAATGAAAACACAAACATGTGTATATGGTCATAGTGTCATTTTTCTTTACTTTTGCACATGTTAGTATCAAATAGTGATACCAAATTAGATTGGTGGAACTAACCCTATGTATACAAAGAATCAACTTCAAAACCAAATGAACCACATGCCAAATTTATCTTGTTTTCACTTTCATAATTTATTTATAAACATATAGTAACCTATAAAATTTAAGTACTCATCCCATTTTTATACTAAATATATTTAGCATATGCCACTTGTCAAATTAGAAGAATAAATCTCTATCTTTTACATTCATATGTATGCTTGAATGCCATATCTTAACATTTGAACATAATTTAAAGTTTCTATCTAAACTAGATTAAGTGGTCCACTTTAATGAAAATTAGCATAAAACATATTGGTTAACTTGTAAATATATCAAACAATGCAAAACCCTATGTTTACCTTAGGGTTTCAACAGTCTAATTTTTTACTTCCATACATAGAAAATATTTTCACCTTTGGCCCTAAATATTTATTAGGGTTTCACACTAATAGGGTTTTATATTTAGGCTTTAGGGTTTTATTCTCAAACATAATTTTTTATTATTACTTAATAATACACATCAATCATGACCATGTTGAATTAATATTATTGGTTAACACAAGTAATGAATTTACTCTTCTCATATTGTTCTTCATGGATACTATATCTAAAATTGATCAATTATGTAAGTAAATGGGTAACAAGGATCAAATTTAAATTTAATAATAAATCTAAAATTACTAATGAAAAACCCCAAGCCTTCCTTCATGTTACAACATTCAATCTAAGATGTTTATTATTACTAATAGAAGGCAAAGGACATCTATGACCTACTTTTTTCCTCCTATTACAGATTATAAAACAAATCTTATCCACCTTATTGATGGACTTATCATGAATATTTAGAATAATAATATAAATAATAAAAATAAATAGGATGCCATGGATGATAAAGAGTTCAGTAAATATCTTATCATTAATCCACATTAGATTGATAAAATAATATATATAACAAGAGATGAGTATAAAAAGTTGGCCCAAGATTCCATATCAGGTATTCAAACCACTACTATCAATATTATCTGTATGCTTACACCTTTAATGACCTATGTGATTTCTACCCAAAGTTTAGGGGAAACACATAGACTCTAACATATTTCTATAGTTATTCTTATGTAGGAAACCTTTAACCCTCCCATGATGAATACACATGTCCAATCACCAATATTTCCTACTGCATGTTCCCTTATGAAGATTATTATAACTATACATGCTAAGGTGTTATAGCTAAAGTTATGTAAATTGATAGATAGTTATTCCATGGATTCACACACTTTTATTCATAACCAATTATCTCTTGAGATAGTATCCAATCCTTTTTCAATAGGTTTCATAACTCACAAGCTCCTATTATATGATGGTAAAGGTGATTTGATGTAGTGACTGATGCTTACAACCTCATTTTCATAAAATTGAATCTGATTTTCTCCTTGATCCTTCTATTTAACTCTAATTTTATTTCATACATGTAGTTACTTTATTATTTCTTGACACACTTTAACACTCTTGTCTTCACTAGGCTCCTAAGCCTCTTTGATTCCATAGGATTCTTTGTTATATTGAAAAACTATCACCCTTGATCAACCCATACATGATATCTCATTGAAATAATAATCATCATCATAAAATTAACCATTTTCACTACTTCACTCTTATTTATTTATCAATCTTGTTCATCTTTTGATAAAGGCTCATATGCCTAAAATCCTAAAACATGATTCTAAGATTCTTGTCTTCTTACATGGGATCAAGCTCGTAGACCTAAAAGCGTAAAACATGATTATAAGATTATTGTATTATTATAGGGGATAATATGTCATACATATTATCATTTATATCTCCATTCAATCATATCACCAAGAAACACAATCTCCAAATAATAAATTTCACCCAACTCACATTTTCTTCTTTAAGGTCTCTTTCCTTGTAGCCCCATTTTCATGAAAATATAGATGGTTTGAATGGTATTAAGAGTTTTTTGACAAAATAAAACCATATTTTTATACCAATTATCCTCTTATAACTCCACCTAAAATCTTAGGTCATAAACCTTAGTGGAAGTGTAGTTTCTCTTATCCCCTTCTTGCCAACTAGGTCTTTTTAGGCCTAGTTTACTCTCAAAATCCTAAAGACTATATTTTATGGTAAAATACCAAATTAAAAACAAAAAAATAATTTATATCACATATAAAACAATATGTACCAAAATTTTATCAAAATTTTCTATGTGAAACAAAAGTTATTTGAGTTTTGATTTTGAAAACCTAGGCTTGTTGTTGACAGGGCAACAAGCATTATAAATTACATAGTTTGAGTTTTGTACATATTAAAATAGTTATAATTTTTTTAAAATTTATTAAATACCTAAATTAAAATTATACAATCATTATATTTTCATGATAAACCTCAATAAACTCCCAACAAGCACATTTGCAAACTTTCTAAATATTTTTCTTGATTGTGTGAAGGCTTCAATTGAGATCATAGACTTATAAATAGAATTTTAATCTCCAAAGGAGTATGATAATTTATTAGGGTATTAAAAAATTATATTAAACTTATATAATTTTTATTTACTTATTCACAACCTCCAAACATTTTTGATTCACTAATTTTTATAAAACCTAAGTTTTTTATAGGACTGTGTGTATAGGTTCTTTGATTCTTGACTCTTATATGGATTTATAAGCCTCCAAGTGAATTTTTATAATTAATTAAAAAAATATATACTATTTTTAAGACCTAAAAAAATTAAATAACATCATAAAAAACTATAATTATGACCAACTTACTAGTTATCCTGACTGTGTAAGGGCATAATTGCATCATCTTCAAGTGTACCTTGTATAAGAGCTTGTAAACTCAAAATGGCATGTAACCATGAAACATATAAATATATAATCATAATATTATCCATATTAAATGTGATTTAAACTTAGATATTTCATAAAAATAGAATACAAATTCCTTCATCATTCATTCCTTGATCAAAACCACACAATATATTCTCACTTATAGTAAAAATATTTTTTTTGGAATTTTCTTGATCTTTTCCTCTCTCTAAATTTATATCCTTCATATTTATCATATCATACCTAAATAAAATAATATAATATCACACAAACACACACAAAACTATTATAAACATGAAATAATATCCTTTTTATAATGCCAAACATGCTCAGAGCTTCTCTTTTCTTGCCAACCCATGTAGGGTGACAGTCACACAATGCAAGATTCTTGGCTTTACCTTCCTTATACAAGTATTTCACATTATAATAAAATTAAATCACCTAATATTACCTATTTATAACCATTTAAAACATTTATTAACATTATATTTCAAACAAGACTCTAAAACACCCCACAAAACTAGTCTAGAAATTTAAAACTTAAAATTAGCCATTTTGGTGGGAAACTCCAGAAGGCTTCCAACATATGCTCCTAAAGAATAATTGTGACTATAATACATCCAATAGGACCCAAGACTTGTAAAACCAAAAAATAAACCAAAAATTTCTATAATTAAAATCCTTAATACACTAACACCTCATATCACATTATAATGCGTTGCATCATGATTTCGAGTCACAAATTAGATTAATCCATGTAGCTTACTTAGACTATGCACACAAAAATAATCTATTGACCAAAACATTTAAATTTTTTTGAGAAAGATTATACATTGTGATGCTTCTAAGAACTCCCCCTAAAATCTATAAGAGTATTTAATACCTTGTTCGAATAATTCTTTACGTATTTTTCCATAAATGCCAAGATGCCCAATGTTATGGATAACAATTACTTACATGATATATTCAATTTTTTTTTACTCATACCACTCCAAAATTCAATTATATTCAAGATTTTAAAATAATTTAATGAGTTATGCTATATAATGTGGTACATAGACTGAAAAAAATTAAGCACACATTAACTCTTAGGACAAATTAAACAATAAAAATTTAAAGTAAATCATATCATAAGGTCAAACCAAATTATAATAAGAATGAGATGAATATCACAATAAATTTAGTGTCAAAACCTACAAACCAATTATAATGGTATATCCACCAAAGAGGTACTTTTCATGATTACCATCACGTCCTCATGTGCTACTAAATAAGTTAATTGAGTGTAACCTTATCATAATCCTTCCTCCATAAGAGATCAATCTGAGCAAGACTAGACCAAGGAATTATGATGGAAATTCATATTATGATTATCATTAGGTTATGGGTCATTCAATGACTAGATGTTTCAAACTAAGACATAAGATACAAGATATTAAATATGATAACAATATCAATTTGGGAACTTCCATAGAAGAATTTAGACTAAAACATAAAGAAAATAAAAAATTGAAGATATTTAAGGAATCATTTCATAAACATGAAAAAATAGAAATGTTGGTAATTTGGCCTACCAAGGAAAAATTCCAACCCATAAAACTAAATTTTTTTCATGACACTCACCTAAGCCTCTATATGGTGCTATCTGAGTGATGATTCCACCTAAGCTACTTCTTGAAGCCATTAAACACTCCTTGAGGTGTCATTGAGTTTGTTTGTGATCACCATATGTCCTAGATGTCTTTGGTCCTTAGATGATATGCTTGATCTTCATAGTGTTCATTATATATCAAGTGAAGGGAGTATGTCTCATGTCTTTTCATTTTCATGTTTCCATTTAAATTGGTGTCAAGTATCATCATGATGTTTGATAATGTTTGGAGGTCTTTGAAAAATAATTGAAGTGGTCTTTTGATCTAAAGTGCCTTGATTGAGATGTATGAGAGGTGGTAGATAGTAACTCACTAAGAGTTTATTTGGTATATTCATTATATTTAAGTATGAAATGAAATATAAGAAAATAGGTGTGATATCACTATAATAAATCCTCATTGAAGCCTTTTAAGAAGGCTATAAGGTATTCTTCATGATACTCATTGACAATTGTCCTTGTGAATTTGTGTATATTACCTAAAAGAGAGGTTTTGAGTCTTTAAATGATAAATTTTGAGTCAAAAGGAAACTAAATAATTCATAACACCTTTAATCACCTTCATAGTCATGTCATTGCTTTAAGTCAAATGTATTATGCTTTGGAAATATCTCCTCAACAAGTCTAAAGCATTTTTTGGTCTCCAAAGAGCTCCCACATGTGGAATTTGTCCCCCTTTTGCTCTAAAAAGACTTATTAGTTATTTTAATATGAATTTTGACTTGTAATATTCCTAATTTTACCCTAAAATGGTATTTTAAAGCTTGAAGTATGGAGAAAATGTAGGAGAAAGAGTATTTTCATGTGTTTTCTACAAGATGTATGGATTTGTATGAAATTTTCCATATAGTGGAGGTAAGGAGGTTGTAGATGAAGTCATGATAAGTGTTTTAGTTAATATTAATGGAAATAAGGCTCCATAAATACTAAAAGTTGGTTCTCTTACACAATTTAGCTTCTTTGCAACTTGAGAGGGCCCTTCAGGTTTTCAGATGGTATGGCCATGAGAGAGAATATTAAGATCTATAATTTTGGATAGAGAAAGGGACCTTAGAGATATAAATATTAGGGAATTTGTTCTTAGTTTTTCTCTCTCTCTCTCTCCTTTATGAATAATCCTTTACAAGGTAAGGCACTCATAGTGGCTTCTTCATTTAGGCAAGAAATCAATTTTTTGAGTTTCCTCCTCTCTTGAGCATGATGATAGAAGAATGAAAGTTTATGGAGATTTTAAAGAGTCTAACCACTTTATCATATAATTATATAAACTCATATTAAATATGTGAAGTATATAGATATATAGAATAAAATTGAGTTCCAAATGTATAGTCTACAGGTATGTTGGAGAGGTTGTACAGTTCAATGGATGATCCATAGTTGTCATGCACAATATGATGTTATATGTGAGGATTCATCCATGATCACGCGTATTTATTGAAGGTTTATCAAATTATTACTCAAGGTATCATATATTAGAAATCACCAATCTACCTTTAACAACCCCATAGTCTTAGTTTAACATATATTAGGGTATTTTATCATATGTTAAGGTTGTTTGTAGAATCCTAGGTTTATTTTTCACTATGTATACCTCCTTTAAGAGCCTAGAAAATGGTATACCCTATTGAGGCATATTATTATGTTCATATTATATCCTTTAAGCCTATCTTAATAGTGGATTTATATTTCATTTCATCCCCCTATGTTTCATCTCACCTTCATAGTCTTTATCACTACCGGCCCACCATTGTTATAAGCTTATCACTCCTCTTAGTTTTCCTACACATCATATTATCATCATATAATCATTACCTTATCCATTAAAATCATGAATCCAATATTTTGATTAGGAAAAATGGTGTTTTTTAACCATTATATCCATGAAAGTAAGTTGTAAATCCTTAAAACCCTGCTTAAAAGGTCAATCTCCACCTATAGCTAGGGTAAATATAGTCAAGATTCATGTGAGGTCTACTTCATGAGATCATGAAACTACATCATTCAATACAAGAATAATAAGGGTCATTATCATAGTAAAATCATTAAAAATGGAATCATAGTGATTTTAGTGATTCTCTCAAGGTCTTCTAGCATCCAATTTTCACCTTAATCCTGGTGTGTATAAGTAACATAGTGAACCCTACAATCATGCCAAGATATAGTTAGGATACCTCTCCAAGGTTTGTTCAAAAGAATGGGGAGATAGAATATGAAACATTCAAGTATTGAAACATTAAATATTAAGAAAAACTCAAGGATGAACTGATAATATCTAAGCCTAAATGAGATAACCATATATACCTACATCTAACCCAATGGAGTTATGTAATCATGTGGAACAAACTCATTTAACCAAGGATGGTGGACTTGTGGTTATGAAATATGATGGAGTGTTTGGATTTGATAAAGGCTCACATGAAATTTTAAATCATTGAAAGGAATTGAGGTGTTATGAGACTAAATCATAATAGTCACCATTTCTTAAGACAACCTATAATTTCTAAGTATGTTACTATGCATAATGGGTAAGATAGTAGGTCAATAGTGTTGGCATGAACATTAAGAGGTGTTTGAGAGATATCTAAGTTTTCAAACATATTCAAAGGACTGTAGGAGGTTAATTAAACATAAAAATAGGTCATTTAACATAAAAACATAGTCAATAGGGGAAGCTATAATCCACTTATTCTTAATATCCCTTTCTTAGATTGAAGGATGCCAAGGACTGTTGAGAGGAATGAGGTCTGTTTAAGGGTGGTTTTCGCATGAATTAACACTCATATACCATTAAAACCTAGCTAATGAATATGGGAAAAGAAAAAAAGTATATTTGGGACTTATTGAAGCTTAAGATACATTAAACACATAGTCAACTCCATAAAACATGTCTTGTAAGGAGGGAGAACTACTCAGACCCTCTACATTGTCAAAACACTTGTAGATTGACATGGTAAAATAGTGAGACCTACAGGTAATATCATGAGTAAAGGGAGAATAGAGTTGAGTTTGAACACTTGATGGTAAGAAAAGAGTTGGAAAAAAGTAAGATAAATGTATAATTATGTTTTTTTACCCCAAACTCATCTATAGATCACCTCAGACCCTTAAAAATTAGTAAAGGCCTTTAAGGCCTAAAACTAGTATTAAAGCCTAAAAGACCCAAAATCTCATTGGGATACACTTAGAACCTCCTAAGAAAAATTACACCATGATAGGGTGTAAGGGAATGTTTTAGATATTAATAAGGTATTTTCAATAAAAAAAAAAAAGTATGAGGGTCAATTTAAATCTCAAGTGATGACTCAAAACACATAGTCCTTAGATAGTCATTCAAGCTACCTATTTCAATGGTTATATATTTTACCATAGGAGGACTTGGAAAAAATTATATTATAAATATTTTAGGACCCATATGTACTTTATATTCATGGATAAAATTACTAAGACTATAATCAGGCTCAAAATGCATATAGAGAGCTCATAGTCCACTTCCCTACGTACATATCTTGACACAATTTTTGTGTGGGTACCCAATATTCTCAAGAAATTTTAAGGGGTATATGGAATAAATATCCATGATAATAATTTTTGTTTTGGAGGTCTGTACTTTATGAACCATCGTTAAGATGGTGGACCTCCAAAACCCTCCCTAATCCCTACTACAAACCAGTTTTGAGAAAATTGAAGATTATTACACCCAAAAATCCATGAATCACTTGATGTTTAAACACTTTAATTATGAATTAAACTTAAAGAGGGTCTTGACCATGGTATCATGTTGTACAAAACTATAAAAACTCATTATAAATTAGTGTTTTTAGGGAAAAAAAGAAGAAAGAGAGGTACAATGTAGTTTAAGAAGATGATAATAATTAGAGATGATTTTTTGGAACTTGTTTCACCTTTTTAAAACATTTTATATCCAAATAATTGATTGTAAGTGCATATGAAACTCTCTTCTAATCAACCGGTCTATAGGAGTGAAGGAAAAAGTGACCTAGTTACCTAGTTTGATAAGTTTATAGGTGTTTATTTCCTAAGAAGACAAATATTATGAATTGAGGCATTGATTAAGGACTAAAAATAACTTATACATAGGTTATCAAGGTTTCATAAAAGGTTATTATGGCCATTAAACACTAGTAGTTAGGTTACTAGGCCTAATTGGCCTAGGAGACCTAGTGGTCGATCAAGTAAAGTTTAGAATGGCATAGAGAGACTATTAAATGAGTTAATATAAGGTAATCATGATAAATAACTGATTTTTAAGTGGTAAATCCATGTATAACTATTATTTAAGTGGCAAATCCATACATAACTGATCCTTAAGTGGCAAATCCATGCATAAATGACCCTTAAGTGGCAAAGTATAGGAGTTATTTGACAAAATAAAGGTGTATCATTCTTCAATATAAGGTTGAATAAATAAAATACATACTCAAATACCTATTTTAAATTCACAAAAACTCATTTAAATATCATGGAAGAGCATCAAACATGGAGAGTGTTTTGGAGGACTAGTTATAAATAGTTGTAACTGAAGTAATGATTGAGTTAATGATGGTCATTTATGACCTTTTATTCTCTCCTCTAATCCATTATCCCTCTTATTATCTCCTCATTATATATATATATATATATATATATATATATATATATATATATATATATATATATATATATATATATGACCTTTTCTTCTCTCCTCTAATCCATTATCCCTCTTATTATATAATGAGGAGATAATAAGAGGGATAATGGATTAGAGGAGAGAAGAAAAGGCCATATATATATATACATACACACACACATACATATACATACATAAATACATACATATAGAGGCTTTTAGCCTTATTTTGGGATCCCTCACTTGGGTATGAGGAAACTATGCCAAGTTTTGTACTTGATGGACCTCTTAAACTAATGAATAAACTATTATAACTACTCCATTATTAGCTTATAGTGTGTTTATGATTGTTTAGATGTATGTAAGTGGTATAAATCTTCCCTTATCATGTCATTATCACAAATATATGATGATTAGTTATCTTATGTAGGTTGTGTGAAGTGTCAAAGTTTGGTGATCATGTTTGTAGTGTAATCTGGTTGAAAGTGCCTCAAGATAGGCCTCTCTCCCTTCACTTTCAAGTTATATTAATCCAAAAATGCATTCATATGAAACATCTTTGCTTAAGATTTTTGGAGATAGTGCTTTATTCCATTTTTGTTTCATTAGAGTTGTTAGTAGTACAAGATTGAGTGGACGAATCATTTAGGTGCATCAATATCACTAGTATAGGTTTTCCTTATAAGTTATCATCTAACTCTTTTCATACCCAAAGTAAATTAGGTTTAGGAAAAGGATTCAAAGTTGATACATTAGAGGAGATAGACTTATAATCTATAGGTTTGGTACAGCTATAGGTAACCCAAAACCTATAGACCAATCCAATGTTAGTCCAAGTTTGAATGAGAACTGAACAATATAATTCATAAGGTGAAAATTGGGTTGCTAATAGTTTTGTCATGATTTATGGGACAAGATTAAATCATTAGAACATTCACATCAGCATTTTTTCCTTAAAAGTAGCTTCAAGAACTCATCTTGGTCATCATTTCAAAGGTATGAATAGCTCTTGTACATAGTTTCATTGATTTTCATGTGTCTTGTGGTGAGCTATGGTTTTATATGGGGTAGATTATTGTCATTAATTTCCTTATAAATATCCTTATGATCCATTATAATTCCAATATGATCCCTATCCATCTCATTATGAACCTTATCAATCTGACCATGACCTTGATCAGCCATATGAGAGTCCTTATCAGGCCTATGTTCCTTTTCAATACCAAGGATACCACTCTATCCCTACTTGTGAAACTCATTCACCTCCTTGGAAACCTATTTATCAATATAATTAGTCATGGAAATATCATGACATTCCTGATCATCTCAACCAAGTTCCAAGATAATCCATATCAAGTTTTAAACATACCTTGTTTGGCTATGAAAAACACATGGTGAAATTTGACATAAAAAGGAACTATGGATAGTAAATCCCTAGGAATGAGATTGAGAGTATGAGAGATTCATTTTATAAAGGTAAGTAAGAGTGGGAATCTTTCATAAGATAAGGCCATTCAAAAGTCAGTGGTGATATGTTAGACATAGGTAGTTTAGTTTTAAGCATTGAATAGAAGTTGGTAGTCCTTGAGGGGAAATAAGTCAAATATTACCAAATCATATTCCCTCCTCCATTCCACATCGATCCTCTATTAAAATACCCTTCCCACCTTAAGAGTCTCAAACAAAAATGTATCACAACCCTCAAAGTTCCTCACAAGCCTTGCCAACTTTCCCTACTTGGAAGTCTATAAAATAGAGACCTTAAAAGGTGGAAGAAGTGATTCTTGAGGAGGATGAGTTCCATGTCACACAATAGATTATGAAAGGACCTTAATTTTTTTTTATCAATAGGGGAATATTTCCAATGAGATGGTGATTAATTTTGAGGTGGAACTTGCTAAACAAGTTGAGCTTGCAAACTAAGTCCTATACTAATCAATGGAAGCTACAAAATCAACCCAATCCTAATATGAAGTTCTTCCCTTCATGACCCAATATGTAATACCTTTAATACAAGAGGCTCCTAAACCCAAGTTTCTAACTTGGAAACAATTGTAGAAGTCAAGGGAGAGATAAGAGAAGTCAAGCATAAGCCCAAGTGTTGAAGTCAAAGACAAGCATGAGATTGTTTAGACCTCACCCCTCCCTCCTCAAAATCCCAAGGCCTTCCCCTCATGGAAGACTATTCAAGATAATATGTGATAGAGAGAGGAAGTGATGGTTGTCATACTTGATTATTCCCATGAGTAGAATGAAGCATCCATGTCAACACCTTTGGTTTTGTCCCATCTTATTGAGCATTTTTAAGGATCTACCATAATAGTTCTGTTGGGGATCAACCAACAATGGATTACACTTATGAAAGCAATGAATGCGGAAATAAATTAGATAGACAAGTAACTGAAATGATAAATAGCACAGAACAAGATATACAAGAAAACACCCTGAAAACTTGTATTAAAAACTCTTTACAATAGGAATACAAATGAAGAACTTCGTTCTTCCACACCTCTCTCAGATGCACACAAGATCTCTCACTAGATCTCTATTCCTCAAGAGCTCTCTCTAAAGTACAGTCCTTCAAACATTCACAATGTTCTACTCATACTCTATTACACTCTCTCATCATCATCATCATACAATAGCTTAGAAGATCTCTCCTACATATAGAAATAGGAAACTTAAGCATGCTCTTACAACAAACAGTTAAGCCTCTTCAACAAGGGCTCTAAAAATAATATTGATAACAATAGAGACGCGAGCTTGAGTCTACAACTCAAACTCATCATGCAAACACTCGCTTCTATCCTCAAAAATCGCTTTTTGGACACGTAGGTAACCGACGTCGGTTCCTGTCTGTTCGCCTGTGACCGTCGCCGGCCGACCATACTGCCGACGTCGGCACCTCTGTAACTGCAACTGACCGACGTCGGTCGCTCCTGACCGATGCCGGCGTCTGTGTAGACCCAAACCTGTTTGTCTATGCTCCTTGGTGAAGCTTTTAGCTCCACATACCTAACAATCTCCCACTTGGAGATAAACCAGCTGCACCAATACCTGTACAGCAACATCTTCTAGCTCCTCCATCTTCAACTCAATCGTGAAGACCAACAGAAGTTGAATGAAGATTCAACTTCTCCTTAGTAACCGGCTTTGTTAGCATATCAGCAGGATTCTTGTCTGTATGGATCTTCTCTAGCTTCAAATCACCATCTTCCAATACCTGCCGTATGAAGTGGTACCTTAGCTGTATGTGCTTGGTTCTAGAATGAAAAGCTGAGTTCTTAGCCAAATGGATTGCACTCTGACTGTCACTATGCAATCTGCAACTCCCATGCTCCCTTCCAAGCTCTTCCATGAACCGTGTCATCCATATCATCTCCTTGCTAGCTTCTGTAGCTGCAATATATTCTGCTTCTGTAGTTGACAAGGCTACAACCTTCTGCAACTTAGAAATCCAACTAACTGCCGTTCCACCTATAGTAAAAACATAACCTG
The DNA here is from genome assembly GCA_037957365.1 of Torreya grandis. NCBI lineage: Eukaryota > Viridiplantae > Streptophyta > Pinopsida > Cupressales > Taxaceae > Torreya > Torreya grandis. Next base: position 3,370,399 of record JARHVA010000721.1, on the reverse strand, counting down.
TAGTGCTCCTCCTGCCATCCAAATCCCCTGCCATATCTGAATCTACATAGCCATGTAGAGAAGTATCTGAACCTCCATAGCATAAGTGTCTACTGCTGGTTCCTCTCAGATATCTAAGGATCCATTGTACTGCTTTCCAATGTTCCTTTCCTGGATTGGCCATATACCTGCTTACTACTCCCACTGCTTGGGCAATATCTGGTCTAGTACACACCATTGCATACATCAAACTTCCTACCGTGGAAGAATATGGAACCTTATTCATGTACTCTACCTCATCATGTGAATTGGGACATTGTTCTTTACTTAACTTGAAATGTCCTGCCAAAGGTGTGCTTACCGGTTTCGCATCCTGCATGTTGAACCGTTTCAACACCTTGTCCACATAGTCTTCTTGAGACAATATCAACCTGTGATTTTCTCTGTCTCTCTTAATGCTCATGCCAAGGATTTTCTTAGCTGCTCCCAAATCCTTCATGGCAAACATTTGAGCTAACTTCAACTTAAGCTCTGAGATATCCTGCATGTGAGACCCTGCAACCAGCATGTCATCTACATACAACAATAGAATAATGTATCTACTGTTATCAAATCTCTTAAAATATACACAATGGTCTGATTGACACCTACTGAAGCCATGCTCAGTCATAAACCTATCAAATTTCAAGTACCATTGCCTTGGAGCTTGCTTGAGGCCATACAAGCTTTTCTTCAACCTGCACACTAGTTTCTCCTTACCCTTGACCTCAAAACCTTCTGGCTGTTCCATGTAAATTTCCTCATCTAAATCTCCATGAAGAAATGCTGTTTTAACATCTAGCTGCTCAAGATGCAAATCCTCAAAAGTAACCAAAGACAATACAACCCTTATAGAAGTCATCTTAACAACCGGAGAAAAAATCTCACCAAAGTCAATACCTGGCTTTTGTGCAAATCCTTTTACAACCAATCTGGCCTTGTATCTCATCTGACCATCCTCACCTTCCTTCAACCTGTAAGTCCACCTGTTCTTCAGTGTTCTCTTACCAGCTGGCAATTCAACCAAATCCCATGTTTGGTTCTCTCTTAAGGACTCCATCTCCTCAACCATGCCATGCTCCCACTTACTCCTGGACTCCACCTGTAAAGCTTCTTCAAAACTTTCTGGTTCTCCACCATCGGTTAGCAATAAATAATATAAAGAAGGAGAATATCTAATTGGAGGCTTACTTACCCTTTCAGACCTCCTGATTGGTGTCTTGGACTCATTTTCAACAATCTGTCCATCCAAATTTTCTGACAGTGACCGACCTCGGCCACCTGTAGACCTGTTACTGGCCGACGCCGATTCTTCCTGGCCGACGCCGGTGCCTGGTCTGCCGACGTCGGTCTCTGTGTGACCGACATCGGTTTCTGTATTGCTGACGCTGGTGCCAAACCTACCGACGTCGGTCTCTGTGTTTTCCTGTAAGTGATTATTTCTTTTTCCTGCGAGCTCATTTTGGACCATAACTTCGTCCAACTCATTATTGCTCTGCCCAGCTTGATCTAACTTCCTTATCTGATCACTGTACATCACTCTTTCGTTGAAAACAACATCACGGCTCCTAATTACCTTGTTAGTTCTTAGATTCCAAAATCTGAAACCAAAATCATCTGAGCCATAGCCTATAAACGTGCACCTCATAGACTTAGCATCAAGCTTCTTTCTATTTTCCTTATCTATGTGCACAAAGGCTTCACAACCAAAAACTTTGAGATATGAGAGATCAACCTTTTTACCTGTCCATGCCTCTTCTGGAATTCCACCATCCAGAGCTGTAGAGGGTCCTCTGTTGATCAGGTACACTGCGGTGTCAACTGCTTCTGCCCAAAACTCTAAGGGCAACCCTGCATGCAATCTCATACATCTTGCACGCTCCATAATAGTCCTGTTCATCCTTTCAGCAATACCATTCTGCTGAGGTGTCCTTGGAACCATCCTTTGCCTACGGATTCCATTTATGTAACAATACAATTTGAACTTAAGACTGCAGAACTCACCACCATTATCAGATCTCAAGCACTTTAATCTTTTGCCTGTTTCATTCTCAACCATGGCTTTCCATATCTTAAAAGTCTCAAAAACATCAGATTTCTTTTTAATACAGTAGATCCATACCTTTCTTGTGGCGTCATCTATGAATGTAACATAGTACTGTGATCCGCCAATAGAGGCTACATGAGCCGGTCCCCACACGTCTGTGTGAACAAGCTGCAACTTCTGCCTTTTCTTAGTAGATCCAGTCTTTAGAAAACTAACCCTTTTCTGTTTTCCAAACACACAATGCTCACAAAATTCTAGATCCATACTTTTCAAATCTGAAAGCATACCTTTAGACTTAAGGATTGACATCCCCTTCTCACTCATGTGGCCAAGCCTTGAGTGCCACAATTTAGCATCCACATCTGAAGTAGATAAAACTGAAGGAGATTTGTTAGTAATAGAATTACACAAATAGAGAGTACCTTCTCTCTTACCTCTGGCCATAACAAGTGCACCCTTGGTCACTTTCCAAGAATCTACTGTGAGAGTTACTGTACAACCCTCATCACCTAGCTTACCTGCAGAAATCAGATTTCTCTTCAAACTAGGAACATGCATCACATCCCTCAACACCCATGTGTTTCCATTCTGCATCTTTAGCTGCACTTTACCTTTGCCAATAATCTTACAAGGCTCATCATCCCCTAAGTACACTATTCCAAAATCTCCATGGACATAGTCACTGAAATATTCTCTGTTAGGGGTAGCATGGAAAGATGCACCAGAATCTAATACCCAAGATTCTATGTTATTATGCAAAGAGAAAATAAGAGCATCCTGTGCAATACCTGCAACCTTTATCTCTTCCTTTCCTTCGTGCTGATTATCCTCCTTAGGCTTTGACCAGCAATCTCTGCTTATGTGCCCCAACTTTCCACAGTTCCAGCATTGTGGCCTTCTGCCATTCCTGGATTTGGATCTGCCTCTTCCCTTAGACTTAGATCTTGATCTCCTCTTGCTCCTTTCTTTTTGCCTTCCTCTGCTCTCGAAATTTAAAGCGTTCCCGGATGTCCCAGAAGTCTCTTCTGTGCTTTTCCTGTGAATTTCCTCATTCAAAATAACACTAACCACTTCCTCTACTTTTAAAATATTCGAAGCAGAAGCAGTATTAGAAACTGCCATTACCAAGCCATGCCAGCTTTCAGGCAAAGAACATAAAATTAAAAGAGCCTTTATTTCATCTTCAAATACAATATTAACAGAACTTAGCTGATTAACAATACCATGGAAATCATTCAGGTGATTAGAAACAGATCCACCTTCTTGCATATGCAAATTAAATAATTGCTTCATCAAATATACCTTGTTTGAAGCGGAGGGTTTTTCATACAAATTTGCTAACGTGGTCATTAACTCTACCGTAGTTTTTGCCTGTGACAAATTAGATATCACAGTGGAGGCCAGACTCAGTCTTATAGACCCAAGAGCCTTTCTGTCAAGAACTTCCCATTCTTCATCCTCCATGTCCTTGGGCTTCTTTGCTATCCCACCTAATGGTAAGTAAAGATCCTTCTGATACAGATAGTCCTCTATCTACATTCTCTAGTGCTGATAGTTCTTGCCATTAAACTTTTCCATTCTCAACTTACTTTCTTCTGCCATTGCTTCTCCCACTCAAACAGAAATCCCTGTGAGCAACCTGTAATCCGAACACACTACACAGATCTGAACCACCTGTTAGTGAACCTGAGCTCTGATACCACTTGTTGGGGATCAACCAACAATGGATTACACTTATAAAAGCAATGAATGCGGAAATAAATCAGATAGACAAGTAACTGAAATGATAAATAGCACAGAACAAGATATACAAGAAAACACCCTGAAAACTTGTATTAAAAACTCTTTACAATAGGAATACAAATGAAGAACTTCGTTCTTCCACACCTCTCTCAGATGCACACAAGATCTCTCACTAGATCTCTATTCCTTAAGAGCTCTCTCTAAAGTACAGTCCTTCAAACATTCACAATGTTCTACTCATACTCTATTACACTCTCTCATCATCATCATCATCATACAATAGCTTAGAAGATCTCTCCTACATATAGAAATAGGAAACTTAAGCATGCTCTTACAACAAACAGTTAAGCCTCTTCAACAAGGGCTCTAAAAATAATATTGCTAACAATAGAGACGCGAGCTTGAGTCTACAACTCAAACTCATCATGCAAACACTCGCTTCTGTCCTCAGAAATTGCTTTCTGGACACGCAGGTAACCGACGTCGGTTCCTGTCTGTTCGCCTGTGACCGTCGCCAGCCGACCATACTACCGACATCGGCGCCTCTGTAACTGCAACTGACCGACGTCGGTCGCTCCTGACCGACGCCGGCGTCTGTGTAGACCCGAACCTGTTTGTCTATGCTCCTTGGTGAAGCTTTTAGCTCCACATACCTAACAAGTTCTTGAGAAGAAGCCTCTCCTTTGTGAAACAAATGAATAATATTAAACTAAGAAAATAATAATTGAGACACCTCTTGGTAAGGATAGGCATGATATAATATTTTAGAATGCAAAAGAGGATGAGTTTTAAGAGGTTGTTGGGATGCTAGATTAGATGCAAGTACAAGATGAGACATAAGAAAAAGAGGTGTCAATTAAGTAAGAAAAATATGGATCCCAAGAATTCCTTGGTCACATGGTAGCTACCATTCATCATGATAGTTCACAAAAACTTGCAATAGTGGTAGAAGACAAGTACATACCATTCAATGAACATGAGGGACAAGGTAACTTTGAGAGCATACTAAATCATCAAGTTATTTTTAAGGATGAAATAAATTTAGATGACCAATCAAAGATAGCAGAGAGTGATTTTTAGACTCATGATAATGATAAAAAGTGAGATTTTAAGCTGTGATGTGCCTACTCATGTACCTTTTACTATTCAAATTGAATAAAGTCCAATCACACTTGAGCTTGGTGAGAACCAATCAATAAATTCATTTGATATACTAAATTTAGGTTACTTTTTACTTGAAGGTGATTTATTTTAGGTTGAGATAAGTAGTTACATCAAGTAACAAGAAGTTAGCCCTCCAAGTAAACCATTCCAAGAAATTGTCTTATCAGGGAATGCCTTCTTAGAAATTTTCAAGCAAGGTTATCAAATCCTCACTCATTCTTTAGATGTATCTTCACTCTTGAAAGGTGTAAATGAACTCAAATGGCCTCAATAAGTCATAAAACTAGATGCACCTCTATTAAAATCCAACCTTAAATCCATAACACAAGATCCACTTTAATCTATCCAACATGACCATCACCAGCTCATGATCGAGAAATAATTGATGTTGTTGATGCAAGAAAAATGGATATGGAAGAGTATGACTAGGTGTTAGAATAACATGAATAATGACTAGGTTAGGTGTGTTTATTTAGATTTAGGTGTATTTATTTAGTTATTTTAGTTGAGTATTGTTGTTTTTTGTAGTCATAAGAGGTGTCTCAAGTGTTAATTATTTGGCAGTCTAGGTAATCATGAAAACCATGTTGTTATGTTTCAAAACTATCATAGTCATGAAAATTTAGAGGGTTATCTTGACCATCAGGATGGTCAACCCTTATGAGTCACCAAAAATGTTGGAAATTTATCCTATCAAGGCCAAATTCCAACCATTACAACTAAAAACTTTTTATGGCACTCAGTTAAGCATCTACATGGTTCTATCCTAGTGATGATGTCTCCCATGCTACCTTTTGAATCCATTCAACACTCTTAGAGGTGTCATTGAGTCTATTTGTGATCACCATATATCCTAGATGTCTTTGGTCCTTAGATGATGTGCTTGATCTTCATAGTGTTCATTGAATGTCAAGGGAAGGGAGTATGTCTCATGTATTATCATTGTCATGTTTCCATTACAATTGGTATCAAGTATCATGATGATGTTTGATAGTGTTTAGAGGTCTTTGACAAAGAATTAAAGTGGTTTTTTGATCTAAAGTGCCTTGATGGAGATGTATGAGAGGTGGTAACTAGTAACTCACTAATAATTTATTTGGTATATTAAATATATTCAAGTATGAAATGAACTATAATCATATAGGTGTGATTTCACAATAATAAAGCCTCATTGAAGCCTTTTAAGAAGGTTATAAGGTATTCTTCATAATACTCATTGATAATTCACCTTGTGAAGTTGTGTATATTACCTAAAAGAGAGGTTTTGAGTTTGTAAATGATAAATTTTGAGTCAATAGGCCAATAAATCATTCATAACACTTTTAATCACCTTCATAGTCATGCCATTACTTTAAGTAAAATGTCTTATGCTTCCAAAATATCTCCTCAACAAGTATAAAACATTGTTTAGCCTTAAAAGAGATCCCACATGTGGAAAATTTCCCCCTTTTTCTATTATAAGACTTATTAATTGTTTTAATATTCATTTTGACTCATAATCTTCCTCATGTTTCCATAAAATGGTAGTTAAAATCTTGAAGTATGGATAAAATACAGGAGAAAGAGTATTTGTATGTGTTTTCTATAAGATGTACATATTTGTATAGATTTTTCCATATAAGGGAGATAAGGAGGTTGTAGATGGAGTCATGATAGGTGTTTTAGAGAATATTCATGGCAATAAGGTTATATATAGACTCAAAACTAGTTCTTTTACACCACCAAGCTTCTTTGTAAATTGAGAGAGCCCTTCAGGTTTTCAGATGGTATGACCATGAGAGAGAATATCAAGATCTAGAATTTTGGGTAGAGAAAGGGACCTTAGAAATCTCCATATTTGGGAATTTTTTCTTAGTTTTTCTCTATCTTCTTTATGAACAATATTTTACAAGGTAAGTCACTCAAAATGTCTTCTTCATTCAAGAAAACAACTAGTTTTCTAAGTTTCCTCCTCTCTTGTGCATGATAACAAAAGAATTAGAGTTTATGGAGCTTTTAAGGTGTCTAATCCACCTTTAAATATAATTATATAGCCTCATATCACATATATAAATTATATAGAGTTGTATAAGATAAATGAATGCCAAAATGTAGTCTACAAGTAGGGTATAGAGGTTGTATAGTTCAATAGATGATCCATGGTTGTCAAGCACAATATGATGTTATATGTGAGGTTTCATCAATGATCACGTGTATTTATTGAAGGTTTATCAAAGTATTACTCAAGGTCTCATAGATTATAAATCACCAATCTACCTTTAATGTCATCACAATCTTAGTTTAGCATATGTTAGGGTTGTTTGTAGAATCCTAGGTTTCTTTTGCACTATGTATACCTCCTTTAAGAGCCTCATAAATGGCATACCCTATTGAGCCATATAATTATGTTCACCTTGGATCCTTCAAGGTTGTTTTGAAAATGGAGTTATATTTGATTTCTTCCACCTATGTTTCATCCCACTTTCATAGTCTTTATCATTGCCATCCCACCATTGTTATAAGCTTATCACTCCTCTTAGTTTTCCCATACATCCCATTATCATCATATCATCACTACCTTATCCATACACATAATGAATCCAATATTTTTATTAGGATAAAGGGTATTTGGGAACCATCATGGCCATGAAAGTAAGTTATAAATCCTTAAAGGTCAATCTCCACCCACAACTAGGGAAAATACGATCAAGATGCATATGAGGTCTACTTCATGAGATCATGAAATTGCATCATTAAATATAGGAATAATAAGGGTCATTGTCATAGTGACATCATTTAAAATGGAATCATAGTCATGTTAGTGACTCTCTCAAGGTATTCTAGAATAAATTTTTTGCCTTAATCTGTATAAGACATAATGGATCATCACCTATAACAATGATAAGAAGAGATGAACCAAGTGTAATACAAGAAGAACCTTGGGACCTTAATGAAGATCTTGAAGTATATGGATCATTAAAAACCCCTAATTGTTACTATGGTTAATACAAGCTCTTCTAAATAATATAATTATATTGATCTAAATTTAATATCCTAAGAGAGATACCTAAATTCATAGCTACAAACACACTCAGTCATAATCCCAAGAAGTGAGCAAAGCAATGATCAAATACTTTCAAGGTAAGTGAAACTTCAAATGAGGTTGTGAAATATATGGATACCATTGAAATTAATGGGTGAGAAGTTTATTAATATGTTTTTGAAATTTTCAAGATCTCACTTTGTCTTGGTCCATACAAGCAACATAGTAAACCATCATCTATAGTCATGCCAAGATATAGTCAGGCTGCCTCTCCAAAGTTTATTCAAAAGAATGGGGAGATAGAGTATGAAACATTTTAGGATTAAAAAATTAAATATTAAGAAAAACTCAAGGATGAAAATATAATATCATAGGCCAAATGAGATAACCATATACACCTACAACCAACCTAATGGAGTTATGTAATCATGTGGAGCAAACTCAACTTTAACCAAGGATGGTGGACTTGTGGTTATGAAGCATGATGGGGTGTTGAACCTGATAATGGATCATAATAAATTTAAAACCATTGAAAAGAGTTGATATATTATAAGCTTTAATCATAATAGTCACCATTTCCTAAGATAACCTATAGGTTCTAAGTACGGTATTGTGTATAATGGGTAAGAAAGTAGGTCAACAATGTTGACATGGACATTAAGAGGTGTTTGAGACCTATCTAAGTTTTAAAACATATTCAAATGACTATATAAGGTTACTTAAACATAAAAATAGGTACTTTAACATAAAAAAATAGTCAAGAGGGAAAGCTATAGTCCATTTCTTCTTAAGATCCCTTGCTTATATTGAAGGATGCTAAGGACTGTTGAGAGGGATGAGGTTCATTTGAGGGTGTTTTTTGCATAAATTAACACTCATATAATATTCATACCTTGAAAATGAAGATGTACTAATAATAAAGTATAGATCGGACTTATTAAAGCTTAAGAGATCTTGAAAACACATTCAACTCCATAAAACATGTCTTTAAAGGAGGGAAAACTACTCGACCCTCTACATTGTCAAAACACTCACAGACTGACATGGTAAAACAATGAGACCTACATGTAATCTCATGAGAAAAGGGATACAAAAGTTTAAGTTTGAACACTTAAGGGTAATAAAATAGGTGGGAGTAGGTAAGAGGGATGCATCATGATTTTTTTGTACCCCAAACTCATCTACATATCACCTCAGACCCCTAAAACTCAGTAAAGGCCTTTTAGGCCTAAAACCCATCTTGAAGCCTAAAAGATCCAACATCACCTTGGGATAAAATAGGACCCTCCTAAGAAAAATAACACCATGATAGGGTGTAATTAAAATTTTTAGATCCTAATAAGATATTTTCAAGCGATAAAATCAAGTATAAGGGTCAATTTGGATCTCAAGAGATGTCTTGAAACATATAGTCCCTAGACAATTATTCAAGCTACCTATTTTAATGATTATATATTTTACCATAGGAGGAATTAGAAAAAAATATATTATAAGGATTTGAGGACCCATATATAAATGATATTCATGTAGGAAATAGTTTGATTTAGGATCTGAGGTTTACAAACCATTGCTAAGACTATAAGTAGGTCCATAATGCATGTAAAGAGCTTATAGTCCACTTCCATATGTACATATATTGACACACCTTTTTCATGGTAACAAAATATTCTAAATAAATTTTAATGGGTATATGGAAAAGATATCCATGACAATAAGTTTTAGTTTGGAGGTCAATACTTTATGAACCATCATTAAGATGGTGGACCTCTAAAACCCTCCCTAATCCCTACTACAAAATAGTTTTGAGAAAAGTGAATATTATTGAAAAAAAAAACCCATGAATAACTTGATAAACACTTTAATCATGAATTAAAATAAGAGAGGGTCCTAACCATGGTACGGTGTTTTATGGAATTATATAGACCTATCAAAAAATAATGTTTTTTGGAAAAAAAAGAATAAAGAGAGGTAGAATGTAGTTTAAGAAGGTGAAAATAATTGTATATGTTTTTTTGGAATTTTTAAAACCTTTTTAAAACATTAGGTGTCCATAAACTTAACTGTAAGTGCCTATGAAACTCTCTTCTAATCAACTAGTCTACAGGAGTGAAGGATAAGGTGACCTAGTCACCTAGTTTGACAAGTTTGTAGGTGTTTATTGATAAAGAGGAATAATGTTATGATTTTATGAATTGATTAAGGCCTAAAAATAAATTATAAATAGGTTATAAAGGTTTAATATATGGTTATTATGGCCATCAAACACTAGCATTTATGCTACTAGGCCTAATCGGCCTAGTAGACCTAATGGTCATTCAAGTAAAGTTGAAAATGGAATAGGGAGACTATTGAATGAGTTAATGTAGGGTAATTATGCCACATAAATTATATTTAAATTGAAAATCCACGCATAACTAGTGTTTAAGTGGTAAATCCATGCATAATTGATCCTTAAGTGGCAAGTCCATGCATAATTGACCCTTAAGTGGTAAATTATAGGAGTTATTTGATAAAATAAAGAAATAACATACTTAAATATAAGGTTTAATCATAAAAATACATCCTTAGATACCTATTTTCAATTCCCAATAACTCATTCAAAGATCATGTAAGAGCATCAAACATGGAGAGTTTTTTGGAGGACTATTTGTAACTAGTTATAATTAAAGTAATGCTTGAGTTAATGTTAGTCATTGATGACCTTATATTGTCTCTTGTACTCTATTATCCCTCTTATTATCTCATTTTTTATATATTAAGGATTTTATGCCTTGTTTTTGGATCCCTCATTTAGGTATGAGGAAAATTTTCTAGGTTTTGTACTTGATGGACCTCTTGAACCAATGAATAAACTATTATAGCTACTCCATTATTAGATTATAATGTGTTTATGCTTGTTAAAATGTGAGTAAGTGGTATAAATATTCACTTAGTATGTCCTTGTCATATCTATATGCTGATTAGTTATCTTATGTAGGTTTTTTGAAATGTCAAGCTTTGGCGACCATGTTTGGAGGGTAATCTGGTTGAAAGTACCTCAAGATAGGCCTCTCTCTCTTCACCTCCAAGTTATAGTCATCCATGAATACTTTCATATGAAAAATTATTGCTTAATATTTTTTGAGATAAATTTTTAGTACATTTATGGTTCATTAATTTTGTTAGGAGTACAATATTGAGTGGATGAATCATTTAGGTGCATCACCATCACTAGTATAAGTTTTCCCTTTAAGTTATCTTTCTAACTCTTTTCACCCCAAAGAAAAGTAGGTTTAATAAAATTATTCAAATTTTATACATTAGAGGAGATATACTTATAATTTATAGGCTTTGTCTAGCTATAGGTAACCCATAACCTATAGACCAATCCATTGTTAGTCCAAGTTTGAAGGAGAATTGAACAATCTACTTCACAGGGTGAAATTTTAGTTACTAACAAGAAACTAATGACCCTTTAGAGGTATATTATGCATACAACAGACATTATACATCACTCACATATGTTCATCCAATATATATTATAATTGGAAAACATTATGATATTCCACCTCAATAGTCCATTATCACATTCGATGACAATGAGATAGTTGATGATGATTCATATTTTCATGCACTATTCATATTATTATACATCAATGAACAACCCATATAAAATATTATGATTGAAAATGGATTAAGTGAGAATGTTTTCATGATGACACTTTTCCACTCCCTTGGATACACATGACAAGAGTTAAAAGATACATCAAAATTAGTTAAGGGATTCTCGGGATAAAAACATAATACATTGGGACACATAGTATTAATTATAGGTTCAACCATATTAACTAATCCATTTATTTTTATATAGAGTAATTATGTATTTAACATGTTTTTAGGATGCCTTTAGATGTAGAGACTTTATGCAGTCCCCTCTACAATGCATTGATGACTAAAGTAAATACACTATAATAGGGTAGTCATAGTTCTAGGTGTATGATACGAGTGTCATGTACAACCATTGATATATCATCCTTCTCCACCCACACCACCACCATAATTGGTTGCTACACCTATTTAAGATAATTATACATAGATGGATATACACCTATTCAGGATCATTATATAGATATGGTTAATATAGCTATTCAATATCATTATATAAAGATGGTTACAACACATCTTAGGATAAATATACAAAGTTAGTTGTTATACATATACAAGAATATTTATAAAACTAGTTTAAAGGAACATATTTTGGCCTGCTAGACATCCAACTATTAAGATTCAATCACATTAGAGAGTTAATCAAGACCTACATATGCCTATCTCCTATAATACATAGTTATCACAATAAATAATTCAATGAGTTTAATAGTGAACTTAGATAGCTAAAAACCATATTAAAATATAATGGAGCCCATGGAATCCTTAGTCATCTATATTTATCTATCTTATATTAATTTTTATGATAGTTATGATGACATATATCATACATCACATGAATCCTTATGATATCCTGACCCACCTATAGTTGGTACCTCCCATCCATGATAGAGGATCCCTCCATGATTTGATATAGGCACTTACCATGATCCTTCCATTGATGTAATCATTGGTTAGATTTTCTAAATCCAAAATATTCTAAAAATACAAAAAAATAAATAATTATAAAAATATAAAAACATTCAAATATTTAAAAAAATCCAAAATTAGGTCTTGAGTATGGCATGATTGTTAGATTACACTATTTACATATGTTATTTATCACATGTTTTGTACATGGAATATTATTTACATATACACATGCATTTCATGGTATATGATTTCTACGCAAGACATATAAGTTACAAATGGACATAAATATGTTGGACCCTCCTCTACCTAATGGCCATTGTAGTATTGGTGGCATCATGTTCCATAGGTTTCACCATTACAGGTTATATATTTCTATAAACTTCATACCATGTTGAACTACTTATATTTCTTATATGTGCCTTGCTAGTTACTCATATATTATAGAATGATACATGGATATGTTATTATACTATGATGTGCCATTGATACATATGGATGGTTTAAACTAGTTCCACTTTTCTATATTCCATTGATGTTATTACTCTTTTACATGGTAGGATACTTTGTGCTTATTTATTGTGTGTGGTCTTTGGCCTTGTTTGATGTGAAATCCTTGATTTCCCTTGTTTGTGACATTTTATGTTCTTTACATGTGGAATTTATCCTTATTTGATGTGACATCCTTAATGTCCCTTGTTAGCAACATTTTTATGGCCCATTGTATGGAATTGATGTGCCATATTTATGTCCCTTATATGTAGCCTTTGGCCATATGTGTGACACTAAAACTTACACTTGTTGAGCTTATTGAGATTGAGTGGTGCCATGATCTATATCATGCACTTTTATTGCATAATATTATATATATCTTCATATTATGTGCTTCATACATACATACATAAATATATATATATATATATATATATATATATATATATATATATATATATATATATATATATATATACACACACACACACACGATAATTATATGCCCTTCATTACATATGTTACATGCCTAAATTGATATATACATTTATATGATGACATAATCTCCACATGTTCATATAATATTACATGATGCAATTTTTATACATGAAATGATACAATCCACTTTTTTTTATATAAGTTTATTATAGGATACATACCTCATACCAAATGGGATATTATAGTGGGATTGGCATAGAGACATAAGCCTCCATGAGTAGAAAATCATATCAGAGTATAGATTTTAGATATTCATAATGGTTTAGATATCAGATGGTTTTGATACATGTAAAATATTAGCACATTGATATATATTACAGGGGCATATGCCATGCATATTTACTCACCTTATAGACACTTGAGAAAATATTCATATAGACTTGTGTGCATTTTCATGGGTATATTCACACAAATTTTAAAGAAACATAAATTAAAAAGTTGCATATACATATAAATTTAACATATAACTTTTAAAATTCAACATATAGATGCATATCATTCCATATCAATTGGTATAACTTTGTATGGCATGATACTAGTTCATGCACATACATAAAACATAGTTTACAATGGAATGGATAATGTTTGTCATTCCACTTCATAATTATCAGATCTGTGGTCATGATAGGGGCATGGACATTATTCATTCTATTATGACCATGCATTCTATTCTACATCAAGTGAAACTATATATTCAAATTCATATTCATGATAGGGGCATGTACATTATTCATTCCCTTTCGATCATGTTTTTTTAAATGGAACAAACTTAAGCAAACTAGATCAAAACTATACAATCTAATTTGTAATCCATATAAAATGGATGATACACTTTATTTAAGGGAACCTAAACTAATGGTTCTCTCTTTAATTGCATTTTTATTTGGGTTTATACAATGTGTACTTCTCCCCACATTCATGAGGGTTGAGACATGTTGCTTTTCCATCCCAAAAACTTGCATATATACACAAATTTTGGGCATAATCACTCTAACTATCCATGTGCCTCAACAAGGAAGCAAAAGTTTCTCCAAATATTTCAACAAGGAAGCACCACCTCTAACATGTTGTAAGGGAAACATGGTTTTCACCAATACACAAATGTAATCTAACCTTTATTATTTCAAAATTTCAAAAAATTAGGTTTATAGTAGAATAGTCAATCTATGGACATTGACTACTCATGATTATATGCTTTGCTATTAATTGACATATAAAATTATAGCTTCATACAAAAAATAAAGCATGTTATACAGACTAAAAAACATTTTATCCTTTTACCCTAGTGATTCCATTATAAAAATATGGTCTTTGGTACTTGAAATTGATAAGCTTGACACACATTTACCACACATGACTTAAGCAAGCAAATAAGTCTTAATTTGCCATTATCTCACACTTGCATGCTATCTTATGAGTTAACCCTTCCGTTTCAATATTATACAACTACATGAACTTCACTGTTTATTTCAAAATTATTAAACATACTACAAAAACATCTCTATACTCTTAGATTAGTCCATTTGTACACATGTTAGTTTAGTTAGATTCAGTTAGTATCACTGGGTACTAACCTACTCCTAGAAATAACTAATTTTTAAAATAAAACCTCTCATGAGGGTTATCCCATTTTCATAGCATGTTGGTGGCATGAGAAATTACATAATTGGACTCATATATAAATGAATCAATGTCTCATTCAAAAGGGGCCTGATGCTTATCTAGTTCACATCTATACACTATTACACATTGAGAAAATCTACCCTATTCTTTTCAAATTATGAATTTAAAATTAGAAATATTCACGACCAAGTTTGAAGCATAAAAGACTAAGACAAATCAACCATTATCAAGTATCAAATATAAATAATTAGTTGCATACATATAGTTAAGGAACATAATTACACAATCAAACTAGGTGGGAGAAGTACATGTGGCTTTATTTACCTCCTTAGAGTATCCAATATGTAGGAAGTGTGTAACAAACCCACTAGGTTTTACTAGAATAGGGTATTTTTTTTTACATATATTCAACTAACATATTTCAACATGAATAAATCAATAAGAATGATCTTTAACTAAATACATTATTTTTATTTAACCTTATAAAGGTCTATAGCTAATCCATTTAGCTAATGCTCACCATAATGACTATATCAAAAATAGGTACAATGTTGAATATATAAATAAAGATTGCATTAATTCATAAAAAGACTTACAATTTTAGCCATGATTGATACAATATTACAACCAATTTTTGTATGGTACATATGAATAAAAAGTATAGTTTCAACAATAATAAATGTCCCAATTATTATATAAAATGATTAAAATCTCCACAGAGCATGAGTCTTAATGAACTCATAGTATCTAGAAGTAACCTCAAGTGTAGTCTCTAGTGTAGTACTATTACAGTGAGGGAGAACATCATCCAAGTATTTTTACACACCAACCATAGACCATAGATCCCTTGCACTATCTCCTAACTTGAAAATGGCCCTCCCTTCACAGATGGGTAGATAATGATGGTGAGGGAATCCAAAGTGACAAATTAGAAACTATGTATTGTGAGACAACTAATACATGATGTATACCATAAAAAAATCTATATTAACATGATATCATACAAACATGTAAACTAAATTAAACACATGAAATGACAATGTTTAACTATAAAAATTACTTTGTCTAAATTTTTCATAGAGTTATTGATCATTATGATTAGTGAATTTCATGCACACCACTCGATCTGATTACACCTCATCTACACATTAGTACCACTAATTAAGCAAGTGGAATCTATCACACTTCTTATTTAGCATCATTAATGTGAGACTTGGTATATATATATATATATATATATATATATATATATATATATATATATATATATATATAATAACCAAAAAATTCATTCAAAATATTCCCTATAAGTAGATAAATATATGATAACCAAAGAAATATCAAATACATACATTTAGTCCATCAAATGTAATGCACTAAATCTTAAATCATCTAATTTATTATAGAATAATAATCATATTTCATAAACAATCCTCAATAAATTCATACCACCTAGGTAAGAAGTTTATCTAGACACCAAGTTACATAACACTAACATGTAATTATAAATGTTATTACATCCATCTAAATAACATTAATTAATAACTTATTTACTTTATATACAACAACAAAGGTAAATTAATAAGCAAAATTGACTACTAAAACATTATATGATTTGTATTCCATTTTAATACTATTATAAGATTAATTTTCACCCTTGGAGAGGGTTCTTTAGTATATCTCCAATTAAGCTATAATATTGGGACAACCCTAGGTTGTGGGTAACCTATGTTGGGGTTAAACCTCCAGAGTAGGTCAGCTTCCTCTTTAATGCTCACCTAAACTAATGATAAGATAATGCTTCATGGGGAAAAGGGTTATAAAGAGAACAAGGAATCCTAATAAGGTTAACAAGGTGATGCACCAAATTCAAAGGGGAAATTCCCATGAGATTGAACCCACACTAGATCTGCTAAAGACAATGTTAGCTCACACAACCTCAAGATCAAGCTAATTTGTATAAGTATTTCACATAAGAGGTTTAGATTAGAACAATAATATAAACCTAAAAAAAACATTGAAAACTCCCTAAATAAGGTTATAAAGGAGGACAATGGATGAGGAAGATTCTCCATCACACAATGCCATTTTGCATAATTTACCAAACTAGATCCAAGGCAAGAGATAAAAAATGAAAGTCTCATTGCATCAAGAGGTAGTTATTAAATTTTTTTGATAGGGTCAAGCCTAATCAATATGAGAATAATTTTTAGTATCTTAAAGAGTATCCTTATCTCCCAAAAAGATAAAAATTATAAAATTTGAGAACCCCCCACAATGGGGAAGAGATAAGAATAAATAGGATAAGGGAGAGGAGAGAGATAAGAGTCTACTATCTGAGCTACCACCATACCTTAATGAGTGCTCAGTTTCCTTTTTGAATTTTTAAGGTTAGCAAGGTGATACACTAAATTTAAAGGGGAAATTTCCATGAGATTGAACCCACACTAGATCTGCTAAAGACAATACTAACTCACACAACCTCAAGATCAAGCTAATTTGCATAAGTATTTCATAGAAGATGTTTAGAGTAGAAAACTTATATAGACCTAAAAACAACATTGAAAATTACCTAAAAAAGGTTAGAAAGGAGAATAATGGATGAGGAAGATTCTCTTTCACACAATGCCATTATGCACAATTCACCAAACTAGATCCAAGGCAAGAAATAAGAAATGAAAGTCTCATTGCATCAAGAGGTAGTTATTAAAAATGCTTGATAGGGTCAAGCTTAATCAAGATGAGAATAATTTTTAGTATCCTAAAGGGTATCCCTATCTCTCAAAAAGATAAAAATTCTAAAATTTGAGAACCCCCCACAATGGGGAAGAGACAAGGATATATAAGAGAAGGGAGAGGAGAGAGAGAAGAGTCTACTATCTGAGCTACCACCATACCCTAATGAGTGCTTGGTTACCTTTTTGAATTTTGAACCATCTAATCTCCCATCAAGACCAAACCTTTACCAATAAGTTAACCTCATTTTCTCAAAAGCCTTCAAGCTCTTCTCATTAGTTGAGACACATACTAATAGATATGAAACCCCCTATAGGTGATGAATCATGATTTTCTTGAGGGAAACTTAAAGGCTCCATATCAAAATTGAATGCTTTGATGTACCTATCAATCCCCAAATCCCTTTGTGTTAATATTTTTATTCTATCTCCCATTTTATTTCATCATAAGGATAAAGTCTTTATATTCATGGACTTGATAGAGCCATGCTTTGGGCAATGAAGTACTTGATTTGATGATGATGAAGCCACATTGATAAATGAGCCCTTCTACATTTATCACATACCTACTCCATTTTTAAAGATCTAATAAATTAGAAAACCAATCTAAGGACATTGGTCTTCATTATAGTCTTTTATACTAAATGGGCCCATGGATCATTTAGCACCTTCTAGACTCCATTGGGTCCAAAAAGACTGACTTTATCTTTGTAAGAGCCAAAAGTCCATAAAACCAGGTCCTTCTTTAGAAAAGAAAATGGGGTCACAATAATTAACCCTAAAATCTATAAAAAAGTCAAACTAGAGGTCCACATTGAGCTCTAATGGTGGTCCCTTATGTTCCTCATACTTGACTGCATCGGTTGGACCACTCTGTGACATTTTATTGAGTTTTAATGGCATCGAAAAGACCTTGAAAGACCTTGATTTCCATAGTAAAAAATGGATTCTCAACCTCCATCAAAAACCCTGGGTTCACCTTCACTCTAATTGGATGTCAAAATCTAACTTGCCTCATTGACACATTAACTCTAATTCACTCAATCATATCTGCTTGTGCATGGATGCCAAAGATCCATCGATCTTCTACCAAGATCTACATGATTTTGACACTTATCCTTGACTCATTAATTCCCTAGA
This sequence comes from Torreya grandis, assembly GCA_037957365.1. Taxonomy (NCBI): domain Eukaryota; kingdom Viridiplantae; phylum Streptophyta; class Pinopsida; order Cupressales; family Taxaceae; genus Torreya; species Torreya grandis. The sequence goes on along the minus strand of JARHVA010000721.1, from coordinate 3,351,363 downwards.
TCTATTAATTAGTTTGAATCTACCTCACTCTATCTGATCTTACTGAGTGATTAAGTGTGGGCCCTTAGATTTATCTTTAAAAGTTTAAAGATGTGTGAGATAATTATTTGTTTGTGTTGTATATGAATGAAGTTAAAATTAAATCTAAACTATGTAGTTGCTAATTTTCTTCATTTTTCTAATTTGAAGAGTGCCAAAATCTATATAAGTTTTCTAGAATGAATGTTTTTATTTTGATGTGAATGAGATGAAAGATTAATATTTGATTAAAAATATAATTATTTAAATTTAAAACTAAACCTATAACCTATATTTATGTATGTGCAGTACAAGTTTTGAAATTTTGAGATCTAGTTTAAGGGTGCAAAGATAAATGCAAGTTTTTTGTTTAAAATGTTATGAGCTTGTATGCAACTAAATTTGATGTGAAATTAAATTAATCATGATTTAGTTTTTGATTTAACTTTTTTTTCTGATTTTTTCGAGATTTCTATGCAAATGTGTGAGACAATTGTTTGTTTGTGTTTTGTGTGAAGTTGTATATGCTAAAAACTAAAACTAAAATTTATTATTATATATAATTAAAATATAATTTTATGTATCTATCTCTAATTTAACATTATAGTTACTATTATTTTAGATCTACAGTATATGGATGCAACTACGAATGATTGAACAACTTTTCAATGCAAAAAGGAAGAGAGATGAGATCTTTTTAAAGCTATTTTATATGAATTTTTGAATGAAAATTAATATAATATAATAAAATATATAATATAATAAATAAAATAATCAAAAAAATAAATAATAAATTATATCCTCTAATTTGACAAAAGCAAAAGACTATAGATACTAAAATTTGATTTATATAGTACTTCAGTCTTGTACACTAGGAAAATACTTATCATGGTTATACCATTTATTTCTAGACCTGGTCATTGAATAAAGGCTTATGTTCACTATCTATTTGTGCCTAAATTTATTCTCTTATTTCAACCATTATTAATTTAATGACCATCCCTTACATATTGTCCAAAAATATCTAAAACTGATTATTATCTTTCACTGCGAGTTTTAAACCTATACTATTTTTTAGATAAATGGACACGTGCATCCCAAATAGAAACTTACTTTGACTTAAGTGTCTGATTTTAATATATGGTTTCTAGTGTCAAAAATTAATTTAAAATTTTAAAATAAAAATATCCTAAAAGCCAACCTTAGTATTTTAGTGTGAGATATTTCCAAATGGATTGGTATATATACAAGATTAATCCTCATTCATTCCTCACCTAGAAACACCTAAAAATAACATACAACTCATAAGGAAATATAAAAATAAGCACTCAATCAAGAATTAAAGTGAGAAAAACTTATTTATTGACCCTTATTTATATATCAGTCGTAGGAGTAATATTTTCACAAGTCTAAAGGATTCAAGGAGCAACCCATGATCCATATTTGCCAAGTTACAATCTAGGTTACTAAATGTATTTGTTTATTACACATTACATCCTTGTGAATATAACATGACACAAAGGTGATAACTACATAAATTTGAGGTCCTCTTTAGAGTATCAGATATATAAGTAACACTAATTAATAGAGGGGTCCTTGGGGTACCTTGATACCCTATGCACACTAGCCCATTTTACCCACAGTCACTCTAAGGGTGAAGAGATAGGGTTTTATCATTTAAAAAAGAGTAACAACATATATAAATTATATGAAGACATCATAATAAAGCTAATTAAAAACCTTTAAGGCTCTCATTGGTTGCATCTAGATCTAGTTAGTATTTTGTACATGACACCTATGATAGAGTTATACACCTACATTGATGTAATTGTGTATATCTAACAAAAGATTTTATATCCAAAAAGAGAATATTTATATAATCTAATGAATATTCCAAGATCACCTTCCAGTCCACTTTTAGCCTACTCCAAATCAGACCTTCATGTACCTAGTAAACCATCTAAGTATCATTTATTTCCAATTCATTAAAATATCTATCAATTTATGTAATTTATTATTTTTAAGGATTTAAATTATATAAATTTAAAATCCTATTTGTATGAGTTTTATATTAATTATCCTGCGTATTAAATTAGTTCAAAATCTTTGTGTAAGAGCTAAAATTTAGAGTTAAACATTTGGTGAACCTATCCTATGAGTTTCATTATCACATATGCATTATATATTTTATTCTCTATTCCCTTGTTGACCTAATGTTTGTTTTATTTATTTCTTCCATAATGGATGATATATATTATTTTGATAAATATGATTATGAAATTGTTCAACTTTCTATCGAGCAAGGAGAGAGAATTGGCTACCATTTTATTTTTCCAAATGTATAAGCACATCATCTCAAATATTTAAATGGTGGTAGATACCATCCCTCTAACTAGGTCCATGCTATCACCATCCCAAGAGATGAGTTGAACAATATTAGAAAAGTTAGTCATACTTTTCATTCATCTTTTATATTCACATTTGATTCATATGGGTAAAATATTCCATTATATGATAATGGAAATTTTCACCAAATGCATAATGACATCATGGCTGATTTAAAAACTACTAAAAAAGGGAATGTATCTTTAAATACATTGATTTAAAATCCCACACTTCCAATATTTCCAAATAATACCCCCCTCATTAATGATGATGATTATTTTCTTTCTTCATTTAATATTGATTTTTTTGAAACGTAAATAAAGACATCATGGCATATTTATCGAATAACATTAAAGCACCATGAAGAAGGATGCATCAAAAATGTAAAGTGGAAAAAGATCCTAATGTTTTAAAAAATACAATATTACCAATATCAACCAAGGTTTCTAAACAAAAGGATTTTTATCTTCCAAAATATTCATTCACATAAAAATTTACTCACATACAAAAAAGTACCTTTACCAAGCCACCTAAACTTATGGTTGCTACATCATTACCAAAATTGGATGAATTATCAGATGATTTGAAAAAGTTTAAAAAATTCAAAGATCCAATACCATTACTAAATTATCCTAAATTTAGTTATTATAAACTTACATTTGTTATTCATGAAGATGATAATACTTATATGCTTTAATTAAAAAGAGGGAGTGGATTGTAACCAATGATAATGCCTTTGCCAAACACCACCATTCCTAGTTATGATTTCATGTTTATGATAAGTTCTATTAGAGATCTTCAAAGATACGTATATATAATTCAAATGCAAGTGGTTCACCATAATGCTAATGCCAATATTAACTCATTCTAAAATCAACCAACTGCATAATGTATAATTAAATATACTTATCCAAAAGGTTTTAAACTACCACATTTAAGTCTTTCTGATCATAACAAATATCTATCTAATAACATGATTAAATATGTACATTATTTAGGGAAATGGGATAAATATGAAAAACTATTGATAAAATAATTTCATGAGTATTACCTATGAAGCTCATAATTGGGTCTATATCTTACCAAAGGGTTCTTTAACCACTTTTTCATAATTAAAAAATATCTTATTTTTGGCTTTCAATATACACAAGGTGCCTAGACTTACATTAGAACATTTTCACAATTTCAAACATCATGATAATGAATCCCTTCAAGATTATGCTATTTGATTTAAAAGTACATAATATGCCTTAACATTTAGACCCTCATATTTGGAATTGCAATTCACATTTAGTAGAGGTATGCTTTCCACATTAAGGGAAAGAGTATTATATAAAAAATCTTAATCTTTTACCTATTTATACTTATATGTTCATAGATATGATTCATTCATACTAAAGTATCCAAAAAAAATTAACATCTCTCCTTCCAAACACAAAATTTTTATTCCACATATAAAT